>VMKM01000907.1:0-212729 GCA_008360985.2 Macquaria ambigua | reverse complement strand
TTAATGTTTTAAACATTAATAAAGGACATCAACCAGATGCCAAATTATTTTGGCTGTCCTCAGTAATTTGTCATATAAAAACATACATTTGTAGAGGACATACTGAATGTTATTTGACAAAAACTCATACCTCAAGGTTTCTAACTGCCTTTGTCAGAGCTTTGAATCACATCTCATGATCTTCATCAGTGGATGGAGTTTGCTTAGTTGCCATGGAGATGTATGTCATTTGTCTGACTGCCTTGTGCAAAATGACTTTAAAGTTCATATACATTAACATTGTATATACAGTTTATATCCTAAGCATTTCAGCAAATAGTAAAGACGTTCTAGATAAGACCAGTGCTAACACTAGTTTAGTGGTATATTGTTAAAGAAATGGCAGGATTAACCTGCTAGGGTTCCCAGGGGCAAAACTGAGCTGCTGGGCCCCCATTAACCCCAATCCCACCCACTCTTTGTGTAATTTGTTTTTCAGTTTTTTCTAAGCTGCAATATTACCTGACTTCAGGTTCGCAAATTATCACAAATTAATTTAACATAAAAGCAGAAAAACTGAAATCTTGAAACTGGAATTTTACCAGGGGCCCTCTTTAAAACAGGGCCTCAAGATCTGGTCATGAGGAAGATAATAAGTATTAAGGGCCCTATCATTGTTAAAATTGTGTTTTAGTGGTGCAAAATGTACATTAAATTACTGTAGCACAAACCACAATAAGCCAGCAGCTCAGCTGCCTGCTTTGTCCTTACTCCACTGATGTTACACATGAACTTCAGTTTACTCTTCACGAGGAGTACCTGCAAGGAGGGTCTGACTAAAGATACTATTGAGTTGCATTATGGGAAATGTAGGATCCAGCTTTTTTGGAGCTTGCCCCCATTCTAGGGACTGAAAGTCTGGATATGTCTGCCTCTGCTTTATGGAAGAGCAATACTAAATTGTTGGAATACTCCTTTAAAGTGATAATCCACCACAGTCTTGTTGGCACTGGTGCAAAATACAGTGAAAACATTCTCTTCTACCTCATCTTTTACAAGCAAACCAAGGCCATGAATATTTGCGTTTTCCTTGTACACAAGAAAAAAACATGAATTTTTAACTGAATGGAATTCGGCTTTATTTCTGACCTCTAGTACTGAAGCAGCTGGAGCGTAAATCATTGAGAAAGAAATATTTGGCAGCATTCCCCTTTAAGCCTCATGTTCTCAATAACCATGACCACAATATTAAATATTTCATAAGCATTACCAAACTAACCATAATGAGTGTCCATTTACATATTTTTGAATATTTGCATCGTGCATATTTACGATTTCTACCATTGATCTTGAACTTCTGTCAAACACGGGTTATTTTTGAGAAATGTTGTCTTATTCTGGGACTCAAGCTCATTCAAACAGACTAGTAATTTTGTCCTGGGAGCACCAGATTGTCACTGCTGGATTTTAAGATATACACACTGTTGTTGGCTTACCAGAAGTCAACTTTCTACATTAACTGTGAGCTTACACCAAAAGTGGAGTAATCAGACTTCCTGCTCCCTGGATGTCAAGAGAAAACATATGTATTTCAGTACAAGATGTGTAGCATGGCCCCAATCACATCAGGCAGGATGTGGCTGATCGAAGGTTTCGGATATACCTGTCACCATGAGTTTCCTCTGGAGTAGAGAAAAGAGAAAGAATTCCCAGAACAGAAGTAGTTGGACAGATGATTATACCAACCCCAGGTTCTCCGAAACAGCGGCCAAAACAAATCAGTTGTTTGTCAAAAAAGAAAAACTCTCAGGAGACTGATGTAACTAAGTGGCCGCTCATCATGAGCACATGCTTGGTGTGCTGCCCTGAGTCCATCACTGTCCATGTCAGGTTCACATTCACTTCAATTCAATTAGCGCCATATCATAACAAAGTTATCTCAGGGCACTTTTTCATATAGAGCAGGTCTAGACCGACTGTATATTTATAGAGACCCAACAGTTCCCACCATGAGCAGCACTAGGCAACAGTGGCAAGGAAAAACTCCCTTTTAACAGGCAGAAACCTCGAGCAGAACCAGAACTAGAACCAGGCTCTGGGTGGGCGGTCATCTGCCTCGACCGGTTGGGTTGAGAGAGAGAGAGAGAGCGAGCGAGCGAGAGAGAGAGAGAGAGCACGAGTAAAGAGAACATACAGTAGTACAGTACAGTTCCACAAAGAGATGAAAAGTAATAGTAGTGGTAATGGTATTGATGGTTATATTAATAAAAATAATACTAATAGCAATATAATAATAGTAATACTAATAATGAGAGCTATAACAATAATAGTAGCAGCAGCTGTTGAGCAGGAACACGGGGGTAGTATGTGGCCTGCAACCATAGATCCAGACTCTACAGCTCCGGAGGCAGAAATACCTGCAGAAAGCAACAGAAGGAGAGAGAGAGAGAGAGAAAGGGAAGCAGTCGAGTTAGTAACAAGCATTAATGGGATAAGAGTGCGTACAGATGGAGAGGGAGAGGAGGAGAGAGGAGAGACATAACTACTTGACTTTGGCTTTATCTTAAATTTGACTAAAGATGAGATTGGATTGTAAAATTGTTGTATAAATGAGGCCCCTGAAGTGATAATTGCTCTATAACCAAAGGACAGCCTGACAGATGTGTTACTTATAAAATGTGTTCCACTAGTAGAAGGAGAAGGTAGCAAAGCAATATGTGAAAATGTCACATTTAACTGTTTTAAATGTAAAGTGAGAATGAGAATCTCATTTCCCTAAATTAAGTTATATAACTAAGGTTCAGGAACAAGACCACACTCCTCTCTCTCTCTCTCTCTCTCACTAATTCAATCACCTGTGCCTCTCTAATTAGATCACCTGTGCATACCTATATAAGCGTGTGTAACCCCTTCTCTCCTGTTTGTCTCAGTTCTCACTGACTGTTTGTTTGTGCTCAGAGTCGCACACGTTAACTTGAGTTATCTCGTCCAGTTACCTTAACATGGACTGCGATCTGGTTCTCAGCCCCTCGGGCAGCCATCTGTTCGATGACCGATCTGTGGTCTTTAAATCTCCTCTGTCCATAACTCGCCCCCTCTCCAACGCAGCCAGCCACTCAGGCATCACGTCCGCGCTCTGTCATCCATGTTCCTCAGTGAAGCATCGCCCATTTCTCTCCGTCCAGTAGCTCCGGCCAGACACCAACCCACAGCCGCACAGACGACTTCTAGGTTTTTAAACTACTTTAAAATTCAATCTTTAAACTCGTTTGGGGCACCACCTTCATTCAAAGGAAAATAAAAAAACAAAACAAATGAATTATTAAATTGATCAGGTCTCATAAGAAGGAATTGAATTCTTTTCGATACATTGACCTCTGTCTTCTGCTTCAAAGAAATCACACAGACAACTTCTTTCTGCTAAATGAGGGCATTCATTTATAGCTAAATGTCTAATCACAGAATAAATGACAGGTTAATAAGGTGAAACGGTAATGGTTATATGATAAAGACAACAAACCAACAGAGGAATATGATATGAATAGGAACAGATATGAAATGAGAAACCTTACTCAGGTAGAGTATGTGATTTTGTTATTAAAACCAAAACGGCAACGCTAACGTAACGCTAGGGCTACCAACTTCTCTATTTTATTTGACATCAGCTCTTATCACAGCAGCAGATGGAGTTTTGCCTACTTGCCGCTTCGTTGCAGAGAGGAGACCATTCCAAAGGTGGCTCAGCGCAGTGGGAGGTGCAAACCTGTCTGCCTGTGAGGCTCCGTCTTCTAGGGGCCCAGCTGCAGGTTACCCTCCCAGGTGACTCCGTGAAAGCAGTTGGTCACCAAGCGGATGAGGTCTCCTAGCCAGTCTGGCAGTGTCGTTCCAAGGCCAACGGCAAAGGTCCAGGCCTAGACGTTGCTGGCACAGTTCTCAAGGAAAGTCGAAGTTGGCGGGCAAAGCAACTCCAGTTGAGCCCTTGTGGCTGAATGTCAAATAAAATTGATCTGGCTACACTAACTTCTTCAGCTAGGCTTGAGTAGCTCTGTTGGGTGGATGAAAACTTCAAAAAGGAAAATATGTATAAAAACTATAAAAAATGTATAAAACTACCTCTTCAGTTTAACACTGAGGCACTCAGAGGCTTGCTTAAAAGAAGTTTAAATTGTGCATGGACTTTAAGCAATAAACAAAAGAAACCTAAAGAAAGACGTCTAGACAACTAAAACGATGTTGCTTAAGTTCAAGGTGAGGACCAGCCTGGAGGACGGAGGTCGGTCAGACTGTTTTTACCAACTAGCCAAAACAGGCAGAGTTTTGGAAGTGGAGAAGATGCCGAAAACGTTATTCCTTTGATTGAAACTTCTAAAACTGCTGTTCATGTTTCCTGACTGAGTGAATTGAATTTATGTTGTATGCGCAAAATTCACATACTCTTAAACATCACCATAGTCATACAATAGTGATTCTAAACATAGAACATAGAATAACCAGCTTATTTTATGTTGTACAAATATAGGAGTAGGTTTATTCATCAAGAGAATATGTGCTAAGTAATGCTAGCTGGATTAGTGCTCTTAATTTACCTCTAATTTACCTTAATTCAGGTTTGGGCTGAAAAGAAGATGGAAAGTGTTTCTTTCGCAGGAATACACTTACATGTTAGGATAGGCCTGGTGGACATCTTATCTCAGACCAGATCAGAAGTGAGGGGAAAGAGAGAGGGGGTGTGCATGTTTGCATGTGTGTGTGTGTGTGTGTGTGAGAGAGTGTGTGTGAGAGAGAGAGAGAGGAAGAAAGGGAGAGAAGAGGGGTTTATCCACTCTCTTCTTTGACTTGATTTAGAGCTAAAATGACCCAAAGAGTCATTTTATTGTCTTCACATCTTGCTGTTACTTTATTATCTTGACAAGACATATTTATCAGGGGTGGAGAACCCCCGGTCCTTTGTCTCGCAAGTGTCCCAACTGACACCTTTACTATTGGAGTGAGAAGTCACTTTGATCCAGAGGGGTCTCCGAACAAAGTTTATTCAAACCTTCCCCCCCAATGGAATTCCACAAAGTGAAGAATCAGTTCTGCAGGATGTCTGTGAATGTCTGAGAGACAGTCATAACATTGTGCTCACTACAGGACAGTCTGTCTTAAAGATCTGATTTGAGAAACAAATCTGATTTGCCTGCAGTCTGAACAAAGCCTAAGAGTCAACAGCCATGCCAGTGGCTCTGTGAGCATGTACTAGGCACTGCTTTGAGCTATATGCTAACATTAGCATGCTAACATACACAATAACAATGCTAACATGCTGATAATAAGCAGGTGTAATGTTAACCATATTCACCATTTTAGTTTAGCATGTTAGCATGGTAACCTTTGCTACTTGTGAATGTGTCATTAGTTTTGCAGGTATCATAAAGTATTGGAAAAATTATAAGTTTGACCTTTGGGTTCATCCTCATGAATGCCTACATTTCATGGCAATCCATTTGATTAGTGTTGAGTTATTCAGTCTGGACCAAAGTGGTGGATGGACCTTGGAAAACGGAAAATGTTGGAAATCTACAAAGAAAATGTTGCACAGACAATGTAAAATATTTACTCAGGGCAACTAGATGATAGTTTTTATGAAATAGCTCACACTTTATTCGTGACTTTAAAATACTTGAATATTTTAGATTTAGCCAGCTTTGACTTTAAAACGGCTTTAATTAATATTCTTATACAAACAGTAGATCAAATGACTACGTAACATGCAAGATGTCACTTGTACTGTTGAACCCACAGAGAATTATCACCTGACTCTGCAGTTTTGGTTCACTCTGACTGCTCTCATAGCAACGTTTTGGCTGCAGCAGACAGCTGTTTTTAATGAAAAATTAGAAAAAACCCAGTGTACACTACCTGCCCAGCACCAAACGGCAGACAGACACAGTTAGTGACTAGCTGGTGAACATAGTGGAGCATTTAGGAGGTGTCTGATGTTTCCCAGGTGGCATAAAAATAAAGACAAATTCAAGCATGCTTATTGATATAGAATGAAAT
The DNA here is from genome assembly GCA_008360985.2 of Macquaria ambigua. Lineage (NCBI taxonomy): Eukaryota > Metazoa > Chordata > Actinopteri > Centrarchiformes > Percichthyidae > Macquaria > Macquaria ambigua. The sequence continues at coordinate 206,708 of VMKM01000907.1, read as the reverse complement.
GAGACTTACAAGAAGAGAAAGTATATCTTACTGCCTAAGCTAACTTTTCAAAATACTCCACAGAAATATTTGTCACATTCCCATCATGCTTTAATGTAATCATTATAAACTACACCGACAAGAACTGTACTATGGGTGGAATGAAGCATGACACAATAGTTTCAACAACATGCCATGCTCAGGATGGGTGAATGTAATTGGCAGTGAGAGAAATGATAGACCAGAAAGTTCAATCATTCTAGACAGCGATAGAAAAGATAGGACAGTGATGTGACGGAAGATAGCAGAGTTGAAAAACTAATTCCACTGCCAAAACAAATATCATAGTTTTCTTTTTATTCCACGTATTAAACCTAAAATCTCAACCTAACAAAACATCTGTCATGGGGGTGAGGGAGAGGCAACAGACCCAAGTGCAGGCAGTTGAGGCAGACAGAATAATGTCAGTGATTTATTGATAATTGAAGGCTTACAAGCAGGTATAGGCAGACAGGTAAGCAAGCAGGCAGGCAGGTTCAGGTATGGGTACTGGGTCAGGTTCCGGTTCTGGCTTGAAAACAAAGGCATGAGGTACATAGCAACTTTAATGAACTGGCAGGGAGTGAGTGGAAAAGGACTGGTTAAACGTCTGCAGGGCTGATGAGGAAAGTGGGAACAGGTGGGCGGGGAAGGTCTGGTGACTGGGACTGGAGGGAAAGGGGTTATTGTAGGGATGAGGGAGTGAGGTCACTGGGTCAGGCGACAGGCAGAGAGCATCTGGTGGACAGGAAGAGAATGGCAATTCATGGTTTGCAGAAGTGACAATTGTGATAGAGAGGCAGAATGTGACAACATCAGATGTTCTCTTTATTGCGTTTGAACAGCAATTCAAAAGCTTTTCATCATGATCTACATTATTCATTGCTGAGACAACACCTTGTCAAACTGTCATAATGCAAGATGATGTGTTTTATGGCGAGAGGAGGATGAACTTGACAGACAACTCACCAACTGAAAGCAAACAAGTTTGTTCTTGTCACTTGGAGAAAACACTCTTGGCATTGTACGGTTGGCTGCTTGCAACATAGTGAGTGTTAAAGCCAGGCATATTGATTTTTTTACCATGTGATCAGCCTTACTGGAGGTATCAGTGATGACTTGGATGTTGGGGTCTAAGTATACCCACCTCCACAACATACACTCCTTCCACAAAAACACTCCCAGTGAAAACGTTTTTAAAAAATCAGCTTATTCTCTTTATATTGCATTTATTTAGGAATCTCAAAACGTTAGTATAAAAAGTACAGTGACCAGGAAGAGAGTGACAGAGGGAGTGATTGTTTTGGTGGTTAAGCTAGTTCAACACACCTATTGAGGAGAGAGGAGGAAACCTGTACTGCATAATTATCTATTCTGTTTGTGTCATGCCCAACAGTCAAGAGACGAGGTTGTCAGACACTGACAATGTTGGATTTCTCTATAAAGGTAAATCTTTTCAAGTTTAAGTATATGAAGTATATTATATATAGTAGTATAGTATTTTCTTTGCGTGTCTGTTTGTATGTCTAGGCTAGTTTTGTGGATGTAATTGTGTCCTCTAACAGCTCAACTGGCCATACTGAGGCTACATTCACAGATGTAGGTACAGTAGATGTAACTAGTGGCATCTATTAAAGGTGGCCTTCAGTTGATAGGGTGGTGCATGTGAATTTTTCTGGCATGACAAGTGATGATTTGTAGGGTTTAATGATGTTTAAGGGATTAGCATGTGGTGACATTCATGAGCAATAGGAAACAGGATTGCAACCATGTAGATTTCACAAGTCAACCAGCCAGTTTTAATCAAGCACAGACAGCCAACTGGGTTAGTTCAGCTTGAGAAGGGGTTAAAGGATTTAAGAAGCAGGTTTTTTCCCAGTCACACTCACTTCTAATTAACGTTTTCTTCATTTTCTTACAGACATGGGACCAAATGGAATGGACTACAAATGTGGATACTACAGTTCTTTCAAGTGTTTGAGAGGAGATTGCTCTGTGTTGCTTAAAGTTCAACACCTCAGTTCTTGACTGCTTCTTCCATGAAATCATCTTGAATCTGGACAATACTCCAAAGGATTGACTTTGTTGATACCGAGAGACTGAAAAGAGACAAGAAGATGACTATGCAACAGCAAAACTGACGGGGCAGTGATATTAAAAAGTTGATTCTATTTCAGAAAAAGGTGAAAGATGATGATCATCACAGCTTCAACCATTAATGTGGTGAAGACCTCCTCAGCTGAGGGAGAGCACAAGACTTTTTTAATTGCAAAACAGCAATTATACACATTAGTAATGATACTTAGTGTCGGCGCAGTACAACAGGGGTTAGGGTTAGGGATTAAGATGAGAAGCAACTAACAAGAAGAACACATGGAATATCTCACATCCTTCTTTCACAGCCATGTCTTTCCACTCACTTTGAAACAAGAAAACAGGAAAACTTGTACAAGACATAAAACTCAACATCCCAGGTAAGCTGAAATTCTTTAGTCATGTACAGCAGATTGGTTTTATTTCTTCAGATGTGTCTTTTTTTCTTTAGATTTCAGTCAGAGACACTTATATTAAGGAACTGACCATTTATTGCAAATGATTATACAGTGGACAGATTTGGTGGAAAAGGCTCTGCTTTTTGAGGGAGTTCTTATTACTGAGGATTCTGTTGCTACAAATAATCCCCCCTAACACATAATGGTACAGAATCACAGATAGCTGTGAACATACATGAACATTCGGACTTAGCCAGAACTGACAGCTTATAAATACAGCATAGTACACTTGCATGATACTGTCAATACAGTCTATCGATGATATCAGTGATCCTAAATGAGCTGCAGTTCCCTGCCTTAACTAACACAAAGCTTCATTTATGTAGTACACTGACAAACCTGATCTTAAACCTGTGTTTAAAATCAGATTCAGATTTAGGGTAAACCATTAAGAAAATGGAAATAAACATGAATGTCATTTAGTTAGGTGATACAGGGGGATTCTGGTCTTGGTCTCCTATGGTACTGCAAGAATGAAACTGCCACTGCGTCATTTTGATGAGCCGGACAAGCTTAGAAGCTAAACATCCTGTCATCCGCAGTCAGTTCAAAATAAGCACAGAGATGGTAAGGTTATTGGTGTTATCTAGTTGTTTAAAAGGTTATTGGTGTTATCTAGTTGTTTAAAGGGCATATGTTTGTCTATATCTATACTTACTGACGCAATAGCAGTGATTCAACATGTTTTTATTTTGCTCTGTTAGCAAACCAGCTAACCTGTTAGCATGTGTGTATTGACGAGCGACAATAGAGTAGAGAATACATTCATCTGTTCTTTTTATGACATCTCTTGAATAAAGGAACTGGCTTTTCAAGTCTCCGACTACAGTGAATGAGGGCAGTGAGGTTGTTTATCATGGTTAGAGATTGTCCGTGCGATATTCTGTTTGTTGTTAGATTCCAACATGAGGCAGGGGAGCAAGGGCGTAACCATGGTATAGACATTGGGGGAGGTCCAAATTTATATTTATATATGAAAATTCGCACATTTAGAACATAGTTTTGAGGACTACATTGATCATTTGAATTCACATTTAAAGGAATAGTCGTAGTTGTTTTGGTCAGTTGCTTACGGTTCACTGTTTTACAAGCTAAAACAAGCAACTTCTTCCAAACTTGTCCACCCGTGTCTTAATCTAATTACGATGGGAGCATTGCTCTCCATGTAACCACAATCATTCACACACAAGATGCATTTACCTGTAGTGCCTTACTAAGCTCCCTATTTAGCTGGATTCTTACACTTACTGTGCTCTACTAAACTGCATTATAGTTCACATTCCACTTTCTCACCTGATCACCTGTATCTCCAGAGCATGTCTCTGTCTGCTTCCAGCATGTCTCTCCCTCCCTGTCTCTCTGTGCTGCCTGCAGTGTGACCACATGTCATTATTTTACCTAAAGAACAATGACTGATGACCTTGATGATCATTTTAATTTGATACACTGAATATTCTGCTTGTTACTAGTTTTATTTGCTTTAATGTAATCCTGCTGTTTAGCTAGCTATATAGTAAGTGTATAAAGAACAGTGTACACTGCACAGTAGTAACAGTTACCTGAAACGTTAGCTATTGCCTATCTACTAACCTAACGTTACCTATTTTGGTAGCTCGTAACTTACTGTCTGAATAAAAACTTGTATATCCGGCTGCTGGTCCTGCTTTCTAAGCTTTTTAGGTAACGTTACTTCCTCCATTTGCTCACCTCCACTGACTGACCAAATTAAAAACCCGTCAGATTACCATCACAGCACAGAAAGACTTTAGGAGATCTGATTCTGAGCTTCATTAGCGAACATTGATAGCAACAACAACATGCTAACGGTGTCAATCAAACAACCGCGAGTTGTGTGCGCGAGCATGGGAGCAACCAAGTGTACAATTGGGAGGGGGGGTCACACACTTATGTTTTCCTTAACAAACAAAAATAAATTGAAAATAAATAAGAAATACCAAGAAACTATTGGGGGGGACAGATTGGCAGTTTCTCAGTATTGGGGGGGACATGACCCCCCCAAAGAATGCATGGTTACGCCCATGCAGGGGAGCTACATTAAGCTCATCGGGCACTATTACATGAAAGCTAAAAACATGAACTTTTTAACGTTCATGTAAGCAGTGGAAGAGTGGGTTTTGTACTATTATGCGGTAACCTCTTAAACTCTTGGTTTTCTAATTAGACTTTCTCTTGGCTCTGTTTACCTTATTCCAAAATGTCATTATAAAGTAGAGTTTTTTGGATAAGTGGGCCCATCAGTGAGTCTAGCTGACTTTAAGAGGTTAAATGATAATTAAGAGGTTAAACAACCATGTAATTGTAATATAAAATATCACCGTCCTGCTGTTTCACACTCAGGTTCAAATCATACAACCGGAAGCATTGTCTTCTCCAGTGAGTGTAATTATTTTCTCCCTTTGGGCCCACACACACATTATAAACATCTTTGACACCACAAACTTAATATTTAACATGGAATGTTGCTAATTTTATATTAGAATAATAAAAATGTTATACTCCTGTTCTCTGTTTATTATCATCCCCTTCCTAGGTCCAGTGTGAGACCAACTGTTTTGGATTGGATGGAGTTGTGGTGTATGATGATCAAACTTATCCCATATCATCTGTAAGTGCATACACATTAAAATGAGCATTTACTGTTCCTGGTGATTTTCCCTGTTATGTGTTACAATTGGCAGAGCAGTGTTTCCCAACCTTTTAGGCTTGTGATCAGAGGTGGGACCAAGTCATTGTTTTGCAAGTCACAAGTCATTGGTGTTAAAGTCCAAGTCGAGTTATAAGTCTTCTGTGATTTTGTCAAGTCGAGCTTAAAGTCATCAGATTTGTGTCGAGTCTGACTCGAGTCCAAGTCATGTGACCCGAGTCCACTCCTCTACTTGTGATCCCTAAAAACAAAGAAAAGTCCACTTCTGACCTTTGTCACTGGTTGCATACTTCAACTTACTCAATCAAAAAAAGTGAATCATCTAATGACCCCTCTGATGTATCTTGCTGTCCCCTGTGGTGCTCCTGACCCCCAGGTTGGGAACCATCAGCCTAGAGATCAGGCCTTATCTGTGGACAGCTCAACTGGTGTGGATGGAGGATCGGAGCAGCAGTGGAGCTCAGGTAAATGGGGACAAATCATCTATACAGAATCATAATAATTAATAAAATCTCTTCTTTATGTGAGTTTAATTTACTAAAATCAGTGTTCAACTGTTTTTTAGAAGAGATAAATCCCCAGGAGGAGGATGTAGTGTTTCGACCCTGCGGACCCTTGACGTCTGGTGGGAGATGTAACCCACAACTAAGTCATCGTCCCGTCTGCCTGAGTCAAACCACACACAGAGTGACCGACAGCTGGTAATGGCAGTTTTAGAGTTCATACATATCATATATATACAGTACTCACAGGTTTCACCAAAAGCAACAAAATGATTAGAGGCTGCACATTAATACAAAGAACCAAGTGGTTCATATTTTCCCATTTAAGAGCCAAACTCAGTGTTATCTAATGTATATATCAGGGGCCGGTTTCACAAAGCCAGTCTTAATTCTGCTCTTAGACTAGTCCAATACAAGTTAGACAGTTTCACAAAGACCACAAGACCTTTTCTTTTTCGTTTAAAAGTCATATTTCACCATCATTTTTCTTGCTCATCTATCATGGCCATCTAAAACACCAAGAATAATCCTTCTCCAGTCCTTATAACTGACTCACTACTGTCTGTATTTCAGGGTGAACATCGAGGATGGCAACGAAGACTATTTCAGGTCAGTATCATTTTTGAGCTGCCTTGATGCTCTTTCTCGCTCACTGCTGAATACAAGTCCAGTCTTCACTGGCCTTTTAGCTTTGGTTTGGTCCACCAACTCCTGAGAAAAATATCTGGGTGTTAGCTCGCGAGGTGCCTGACATTTCGTGCTGGGCATGTGTGTGCTAGGAGCAGCTGACCACAGCTTTATGTGTGTGTCGGTGGGAGCTGTTGGGACTCAATCATAAGGAACAGCAAACCAACACAATGAGCTGAAAAGGCTGTCAAGCTTTCAGTGGGATTCAAAGTACAAGCAACTCTTTCACATCACAGGGAGTCATTGTTTTTCCTTTCTTAACATCCACTGTATTGCTTACATTGACATTTTATTAAATCAATCAAAAATATATAAACATCAGATTAGTTGCTGAGCTTGGAGCGGAATTGTTTTCCTCACCCATCAGTACACACACTGAAGATACACACTCTGTTGCCAGTTTATTAGGTACCTTTAGCTAAAAAACGAATGCAGTTGTGCAATACATCCTACCTTCATGAAGGTTATAATGTTCAGTTTTCGTTATACAAAGAGGTGTTTGTGTTATTGTGTAACAGCAACACAAACTGCAGCCACCAAAATGATCATACAGTGTACTCAACACCTCTCTAAAACACCTTCAACAAAAAGTGAACATCATCACCTTCATGAAGGTAGGGTTTATTGCAGGACTGTTGTATTAGACTGCATTAGTTTTAGGTAGGTGTAGCAAGGATGGAGCAAGGAAAGTCACTGTTTTCTGTAAATTCAGTAAAATGACAGTATGTTGGTTCCACAGTTCAACAAACTATACTTAAAGTAGCGTAGAGTTGTACCATCACAGTTATACCTGACAAAACTATATGAGCATATTGCACATCACTTCACCACAATCTCCATTCATCTTACTCACTGATGTGTGCTGGATGTATTTTTCCAAGCAGGAAGATAATTAACTGGGCCGTGAGATCATTTAATACTGCATAACTCTCACCTGCTGCTAACTCTATTTAATAATTTACAGCCTGAATACATTTGCACTACATTTGGGAGGTGTTTTTTGTTGCACTTCATTTGTATTCATTAATATTCATAGGATGTCAATATTTTTGGGCTGTTGAGGGTCTATTACTCACTGATAACTCAGTTTTCATCATCTACAATCTGATAATATTTCTATCTGTCTTTTTTATTAAGACTTTGGGTGGAGCAGTGGAAGAGCAAAGCACAGACAATCACTGGACAAATTTATGAGTGGAGCTGCCATTAAAAAATCACTGTGATAAAAATTCTAAAGTATTCACTTGTACTTCAAGCCCATATTTTATTTTCTCTTATTTTATGACCTGGGCAGCCACTATCTTTTGGCCGAAAGCAGCCACTTCCTGGTCTTTTTATCACTGTAAGGTTCCTACAATAGGTGACCAGCTGAGACTTTATATGTTATGGGCTGATATGAGAGTGATATCAACCTTCTCATCTAACTTTTGGCAAGAAAGTGAATAAGCATGTTTCCCAAAATGTAAAACTTTTGGTTTAAAGCTGCACTAACATATCAACAATGTGTTAAAGCTGGAATGCTACTTTTGTCTCCTCCTTTTGGCAGTGAGAGTAATAACACAAACACTGTCTATGTGTTTATGACGTATGCGTGCAGGCGAACTCGCTCAAATTTCCACAGTTCGAAGACAATAATCCATTATTTAAGAAGAGTAAATGTAATAACTATATAGTCTACTCCAAGTATTTTACAAAGACCAACCTGTCCAAGGGCAGTAACGTGACATAAAAATTATCATCTAACTCTGCAGTTTCCCTCAGCTCTACAGAGCATTTTAGCATCTGTCATTTTCTGTGAGAAAGCTCTGATAAACTGTCTGCACGCTACCTGCTCAGCACCAAATGCCAGACAAACAATGTTAGCAACTAGCTGGTTAGCATAGTGGAGCATTTAGCTAAAGAGGCTGAATATTGGACTTTAATGACATTAGCCATAGCAACTTTATAATGTTATATATGTTAATGTTTACAACTTGTTCGCTGCCCCCAAGTGGCCAAAAAAGAACTATTACTGTAATGCTGATTTAACTAATCTGAAAACATAAAATTGACAGAAATATGGAGATTCAAGGTTTCTACCCAACAGTTAATGTAAGGTCTACTGAGATTAAACTACATATACATTTAGTACTTAATTTTAACCCTAATTACATTTTACAGCTAGTATGAGTTTTCTGAAGAAAATGTTTCATTTCAGAATTTTCACTTGTAATGGACTACTTTTCTACAGTGGTATCTCTTCACTTGCAATTTTGCTAACATGAAAAAGTCATGTTTTTGTCTGCATTATAATGTCAAAGAGACTGTATCGTTAACTACAAGAAGGAATTTAAGTGGGCTCTGAACTCTCAAACTGTCTTGTTCTGTAGGATTTCTGTAAAACAAGATGGGTGACAAATTCAAGGAAAAGCCAACAGAAAGTGTCTCAGAAAGGTGTCGTTCGGCTGTAAGCCTCCAGAACAGCTTCAGTGCTCTTTGTCATAGATTCTCCAAGTCTCTGAGCTCTACTGGAGGGAAGAGTATTCTGCCAAAACATATTCCCTCATTTGCTGTTAGGATGATAGTCGTGAAGACTGCTGTCTGACACGTCACTCCAAAATCTCTCATCTGTGTTAAACTGGGTTGAGATCTGGTGACTGTGAAGGCCAACAGCATATGATTCACGTCATTTTCATACCTATCAAACCTGGAAGCATCTGTTATGTTTCTCCAGTCATTTATTCAGCCTTTTCCTTTCATTTCTTACATGTCTCTAAATTATAGCATGGCTGCTTTTCTTAGGTCTGTTACATTACAGATCCAGATACATTGAATGTCTCTCTTCTTGTATGCAGGTGGAGGCAGAATGGTCCACGGGTGGTGATTATACTCACTGGTGTGATATGCCTGCTGTTGATTATAATGATCTATTATGTTTATTATTCAAAATGCATGTGTTCTCAAAAATAAATGCATTTTGAAATCTCTACAGTCTTCTCATGTTGTCTATTTTGTCACACAGCTCAGGCTTGACGTTGAGCCAAGATGTAAATCAAGCACAGTGGAGGTGAAGGTGTGTTTTGCCACATGCAAAACATCAACAGTTGGTACAGTCTAACTTTATATGTCACATTCAACTTTTCTGCTGTTCAGCTTTGTGTTATGATGCAGACTGAAGGAGACACTGTTAGTGATTTTGTCAGAGATCATTTTCCTCAGTTCAGTTCAATAGTAAATCCAATCAAATACACAAGAAGTCACAAGAATAATAGTGGGCCAGGGGCAACTTAAAGGAAAATGTCAAAATGTAAACCTTCAAACCAAACAGAGACAATTCTTCTGGTTTTGACTTTTTATTTGAGGCACTGCTTTTGCATAGTTTGATCCTGTCAAATATCATTGTAGTAATCTTGGTCTGTCTCAGTGGCTCTGCTCCAAATGTTCTCTGTCAGCTCGTCCCCAGCATCTTTAAATCAAGTGTGTGTACTTGGCACCAGAGGTCCTCTGCAGCTGCTGTACTCAGCTGAAACACACAAACATTACAAAGGTTAACTGGATAAATACACACAGAGATGGTGTCTGAAGTCTGACATTTCAATGTGACCGTACAGTTTGGATTATTAACAGCAGATAAATGCATGCTAATGTAAACATACAGTATCTATAGATCCACTTTGACTACCCGTGGTCAGGCTTTGTAGTTGTAGACATGGCCAGCAAAATAATGAAAGCTAACTAGCATGCTTTTATGCCTCACCATGCACTTCCATGTCACTATGACTTTGCCTCCCTCATCTCTCTGGCCATGGCTTCACATCCTGGGGGGAGGGGTGGGGGGGCCATTCCATGCCTTCATCTGGAATAAGACTATCCTGCGGATAAGAAAGGCACATCTGGAGAGGCAGAGGGAGGCTGGAGGCTTAGCACTACTGAAAAGGGTAAAGGATCTTTTTAAGGACGGTGTGTTCATGTCTTTTGAGCAGTTAGTGAATGAGTACAATATACCCTGCTTGCATTTTTCAGGTATTTACAGGTGCATGCCTTTGTTAGGAAGCATTTCTCTTCCTTTCCTAGGTTTAAAGTAGAATCTTGAAATCAGATCTAGCATGTAACAATCTAATGTATAATCTTTACAGGGGCATTAATGGAATACTATGGACCATCCATACCAGGACCATCTACCTAGTCAGCTGACTGCTGCTGAGGGAAGATCGACAGAGACTTCAGGAAGAGGGGCATCTACTCCCTCCTCTGATGTGACAGTGAAGTTTGAATACTTTGCAACTGTTAATTGTTTAACTTCTCAATTTTTTATATATTTTTAATACACAAAATCTTGTTTAGGGCCACCAAAATCCTAGGCCCTGTGCTCAGTATAAAGTTCACACTGTTTTCACAAACTCCTTTTATGCCCACCACCAGTTACCTGAAACATTAGCTATTGCCTTATCTACTAAGCTAACGTTACCTATTTTGGTAGCTCGTAACTTACTGTCTGAATAAAAACTTGTATATCCGGCTGCCGGTCCTGCTTTCTAAGCTTTTTAGGTAATATTGCTTCCGCCATTTGCTCACCTCCACTGACTGACCAAACTAAAAACCCGTCAGATTACCATCACAGCACAGAAAGACTTTAGATCTGATTCTGAGCTTCATTAGCGAACATTGATAGCAACAACAACATGCTAACGGTGTCAATCAAAACAACTGCGAGTTGTGTGCGCGAGCATGGGAGCAACCAAGTGTACAATTGGGAGGGGGGGTCACACACTTATGTTTTCCTTAACAAACAAAAATAAATTGAAAATAAATAGGAAATACCAAGACACAGATCTGTTGACAAAGAGGAGGACATATTTAACATATTTTCTACTGTATATTGGGGGGGACAGATTGGTAGTTTCTCATTATTGGGGGGGACACAACCCCCCCAAAGAATGAATGGTTACGCCCATGAGGTAAATGAGGGGTGACAAAGGGTGAAAACAAGAGCCAATTAGTGATGAGAAAAGGAGAGGAAAGGAAGTGAGGTAAAGGAAGTGAAAATGAAAGGAAATAGGGATCTTTACTACAAAATCAGTTTGGAATAATTTATAGATTTTGGAACACAGTATGTCTGTTTTAATAATGAATTTCTTGTCAAATCAGTTGTTTTTGTTCTAGGTTAGTAGCCTAGGTGGCGGTAATGAACTTTTGAGCAGGTTTGCATCAAATAAGTGAAAATTATATACAATTGTAGCACATGGTGTAACAGGTGTGCAGTAAAATGTTTGGAAGAGTGGCGATAATGGCAGGTAACGAACCAATGTGCATCAAGAATTTGATTGCAGCTCCGTCCACATTTGGACAGACCTGGGCCCTGTGCTGTCAGTGGTTTCATGTCCTAGGCCATCTCCTATCTCAGAATCAGAAGGTAAGCTGTTTTTTCAGAATGGATACAATTTGACAGTACATTTAATCTAAAGGCTGAAGCTGTAAAACCATGGAACAAGTGACACATTAACAAGTAAACAACTGTGTAAAACCTAAAGGCAGGTGATTATTTTTGTGAATAAGTATTCTCTTCTTCAACATGTTTAAAAGTGTTAACTAGGTGCTTAGTTTGGATTCAAAATATAAGCATTTGCTTTTGCAGTATAGACCAAACATTGCATAATTGAAACCCCCAAAAATAAAAGGTCACTACAATGATTTGAATTTTATCATTTATTTACAGACGAACTCCCTCTGAGGCAACCACCCTCTGAGACAGAACCTGGCACTCGCAGCCAGTACCTTCCTGCAGCAGTACCTGCAGGAGTGCACCCAGGTCCCGTTCAACTGCCCCACGTCTGATCTCAGATGCGGTCCTGGACAACCAAGAGTGAATGGCCCAAACGCTTACACAGATAGCCTCAACACTGGCCACAGTCTCCGAGACACACACAAATTAAATTAAAACAAAAAGATATGCACTGAAACCTGTTTGATTTTTTCTTTAAGTGATGTGCTTCTTTCTTGAGATTAATGTAAGCTATAAATAATCACACTGTGAAAGTCAAATTAATTTGAATGCCTTTATTTACAAACAAGCAATTCATTGCTGTCACACTTGTACAGCAAGTCTGTTGTCTGGTCCCAGGAGAGGGTCAGGACCTCTCAAAAATATTATAAATGATAAAAATAATATCATAGTAATTTAAATCCTACAATATTATACAACTGTAGAATGAAAGATAACACTAACCAATTATTTTGCACAAACGTGCTTAAGTGTGCTCTTGAGTGTGCGTAGATCCTGTTCTTACATTGGTGAATGTCAGAATCTTTGTGAAAACTGCGTCAGTGGGTTTCAAGAAGACATGGTGAATGAGGCCCAGGACCAAGTTAATACAAAAGCACCGCCTACTGACAAATCAATTCTCTTGGAAAATGACATCACCAATAGAAAAGAAGTGGAGCTCCGTACGTGGATCATGAGAGGAACTCTTTTTATATGAGCGATAGTTTCTCGTCGGAGGGACCGACTTATCTGTGTTAGCTTCTTGCAAGAAATGTCAAAGCTGTTTCATTGTGCTTTTGTATCCCGATATCATCCTACAACAGAGACTGATTGAAGCACTAAAGCCTTGTACTTATAAGATATGAATGTAAGCCTATTTACTGCTAAATTATGTTTTTATATTTATTTATTTTTTGCTTTTGACACCGCCAGGGTTGCAGCTGAAAGAATCAGGCTAAAATGATCACACACGCCATAAGAATACATCTAAGCAACACATTCATTTAATAAAAACAGGGCAGTGATATCATCAACCTGTTCATTTATGCATTCACACAGTCAGCAATATTCTTGCCAGCTGTCTTTCCTGCATTCAGCAGCTGCAGCTGTGTTGCTTTTAGCCTGGATGATGTTTCAATTCTTCATATTCCTCTAATATTACAGTTACTTTGTCGGTAAGGTATGCCGCTCTGCTGCCAGCACACTTGTCATGTTTGTGATTGGTCACATGCTGCAAACACCGCCTCTTTCATGTGAACGCGCTCATGGCTTTATTGGGAAACCCTTGATTGACTCATCAAGTTGATATCCAGCGTCGTGTGACCGCTTAGCGTGATCGCAGTTGTTAGGCTCAGTGAAGCCAGATAACGAAAAGAGATCCTGGGTCTGTTGAACTTGCTTCGTAGTACAGGCCTCTGGTCAACCATTTAAATGTTGTTGCTTAAAAAATGCTGCTGGTGCGGATCTGGATCCAGGAATTCGGTGGATTTCTATAAATTGCCAGACAAGACATCTATGATTTTTTCCCACCTATTTTCTTCTGAATTTTTAAACTTGAAATAGAGAGAGGAGAAACATCTACCTCCATTTTATATGATGATCATGATGATATATGATGATAAACGGCGATGTGGAGTCGGTGTCAGTGTTTTGGATGACTTGCTGTATGCGGTGGGAGGTCATGATGGCTTGTCATACCTCAACTCTGTGGAGAGGTGTGGCAAGATGTGTTGTGTGGAGATTTTCATTCTTCTCTACCTTTTCATGTTTGGTGCTCTTCTTGTCTTTCCACTTTGCTAAATCGAAAAGGTCTAGAAGTGAAATTATATTTGTATTATTATTATTATTATTATTCATTTATCTTTTCATCTCTCCTATCCAGATATGATCCTAAGACCAATCAGTGGAGCAGTGATGTGGCCCCCACTAGCACTTGTCGTACCAGTGTGGGAGTGGCTGTCCTCGGTGGTTATCTGTATGCTGTAGGGGGACAGGATGGGGTTTCCTGTCTCAACATTGTAGAAAGGTATCTGTCAAAACTTTTGTGTCTGTGATAAACTGACCATGTAACCTTATAAGTGTTTTTTTAGACATGAAATTAAACCAAAATTAAAACCTACAGCCTGCAACTTGTTTTGTTGAGGTAGGTCAGTATATTACCTGTCTTACCTTCATCCCCCTCAGCTGTTCATACCCAACACTTGTTGTTCACCATTGTTATGTACATATACTAGTCAGTATATGTACTGACCTCTGTTCTGCAACAAACTCAAAAAGTTGGAGTTGGAGAGAAAGTTTTCATGACAGTGAGCTCTGATAAATGCAGTAAAGTATATTTATTCCAATTTGTTGTTAAAAGAATAGACCACATTAATATAATTCTTAACTGCAAATGATGAATAAAGTAACAACTCCTTCCTTCTGTCAGTGATTGATATTTGTTTTTATTCACACAATCATGGGGTTTGAGACAGGGGTCCTTTTTGGTGTTCACAGTTCCCGGATTTTTGTTTTTGGTCATGTGCAGTGTAACAGCACCACCTGCTGGAGGACAGGTATAGTGCAGCCCTGATATAGATAAAAGATTTCCTCTGCCGTTTTCTTAGTGGTCTCTGGTTGTATAACCGATCTCAACTCAATGTGAAACAAAAGTGGAGACTGACAGAGTTTGAGTAGATGGTGAAACTGGTTTGGACGAATCTTCTCTGAATTTATTGCACTGTGATTGGAAATGTATTTTAGATTTTATCTTTTTTTTTTTCTTAAATATATTTTCTATGGGTGTTCAACTTTCCAGATATGGGGGGGGGATCTAAAATCATCATAGGTCAACTTGGGAATCAGACATTTCAGGCCTCACACTGAGAACGATGGATTTATTTAATAGATGCAGGTTTGGACTTGTTTTGTGTCACAGTTCTGCACTTTAAAATGTGTGTGGAACAAATGCATTGCTGTAATGACAGGCACGTGACAGCAAGAAAATGATACAAGGCTGTCGTTATGCATTATTTTAAACACATTTTTATGAGCAAGCAGATCCTAGCCTGAATATTGGTGTTAATGTTTAGTAATAGGACAATTTTTATTTTAACATTTTTGTTGGGTTTAGTTTTCTATGCTAGTGCGGGATTTCAAGTTGCAGGATCACTGTTTGTCTGATCATGTAGTTATGCAAAACGTTATGTTGAAAATGAATGTCTATGTTTTGGGATGTTTTGCACTCACACATGCTGATGCTCACTTGAAATGTTGAATCTGACCATTTCATGCAATTTTCTAAAATGTTGGCATTGGAGAAAAGCTCTGTAACACATCTTCCATATTCATTGTGGTAAATGTCTAGTTTTCATCCAGTAGAAATATTATCACCGTTTGTTGAGCAAACAATGATGCCGCGTGGCCAACTGTGTATGCCTGCTTCTTGAAAACTCTCCCAAGAATATGTTGCTATTTTTCACTGCCACAGAATTACAAGGGCATCCCACTCAGTTTAAGAGTCCATGCATGTTATTGCTTTGGTTCAAGACAACCCCTGTTACTGCTACATAGCTTTCCTGTGGAGAACCATGTTTTTCTAAAAAGTCAACCTTTAATGGACAAAGAAAAACACCATGTTTTCAGCTTTGTGATGAAGCATTTTTGAAGCAGAAAATCCTGAGTTTTTAGATGGTTTATTTAGAACAATTATCTCAACACAAAGGCACAGGCACTCCTTCAATTTATCAGAAAAATTCCAAATCACCAAATTTGGTTGGTATGGTTTTCATTGGACAGTGACAGAAACCGCAGGATTTGATCCTGTGATATTACTGGTAAAGTAATGAGCAGCATGGGAGGCAGAACACATCTAGAAAATGTTTGAATTATACCCAAGTGTTTCTTATTCTGTGGTTTTGCTGTGAGACAGAAGTGTATCCTTTATCCCCAAAAACTCCCTGGACTGTTCTTATTTTACCAGCACTGATATTTTTTTACCATCTTCAGCACTAGCCTTAATTTTCTGACAACTAACTCTGGCGATAGTTTGAGTGAACAAATATTGATTCGGCTGGCCTAGACCAGAAATACTGTACTTTTTGTTTACTATTTGGTTTCCCAAACTGAGTGGAGTTCCCTTTTAATCATGTAAGCTACTAATGATGCATCGTGATTGTGATGAACAGAAGTCAGCCAGCCTTCAGTCAGTAGCCTGTATTCAAATATCATGTTTTGAGTAGCCTCTGTGCAGTATGTCCAACATGTGACCCAAACATGGTTGTGATCTCTGGTGTTTGTTTCCACGCATCAAACAGCCATCACTTAGCTGTGATCACTGCAGCAGCTCTGGACTCACCATGTTCATTATGACAAGGATTAAACTTTTTCCCTGGAAAAACAAAAACCTGTCTGATTATTTGTGACATCTACTGTAGTATGGAATTGTGGGTAAAAGAAATGAATGTGAAGTACTTTCTCTGCAGCAAAAGGTTTTCGCAACAAAGAAGGAAAAGGAAATGTAATATTCCTTCATTGTCTTATTTTCAGTGTTATTGTAGGTTACAGTTAGTGCAGAACCTTTTTATTTTTTGAGTGAGAAAAATAAGAGGGGTTTTCTCAGAAATTAATAGGATACACGTATTTTCTTTGGTCCAACACTAGTCTGTAAACCCCAAAATACAGAGAGCAGAAGTGAAGTATTATAGCACAAATAATGATGATCACTGACAGTATTTAGTCTACACACTACAGAAGGCTAATGTATGCTAAGTACTGTTTATCCTGTTGGTTTAAGAGAAAATCCACCTGAAAGTAGAATTCATGTGTCTATGATTTGGCTCGGCTCTGTTTTAAGTGGACCATTAAGTCTTTAAGCTGCTCAGCAGAGACTCTGCCTGTAGTGATTATTCCAGAGACAATTCCTGGAGCTGCTCCACAGTGAATAATGCTACAACTCCTGAGAGACAAAGACAACAACCACTGTAAATTCACTAGGATATGGGACAATGTCTGATTCACAACTGGAGGCCCTACATTTAAATGCAACTCAATGTGGGTGTAACATGTCAAACATAAATCCTACAGGCACACAAAGTCAGTCGTAAATCACCACTTCATGATGTTATCAGGACTTTGAAACAGCATTTTGATCTTCATGTTGGGAAATAAAATCTAGAGACAGCATAACTGAACAGTTAGCTGAATAAATAAAATTGAAATAACACAAATGTAGACTTTATTTTTGGCTAAACCCTCATCTCAACCAATACCACAACTGAATCTGACTGTCAATCCCTATTAAACAGGCCTCCTGCTTAAGGTCTGGGAGCAGTTTGGTAAGGGATCAAGCCCACAATGGGCCACCCAAAGCAGGACCAACATCAGTCAAAATAAACACAAGTAAAACACAAATCACCATTAAAAATAAATAATTTAAATATATATACTTACTTTACTGCCAGAGGCCAGGGTGGATGTCCTGCCAGCACTCCCCTGACTTTGTTATTTGTTATTATTATTATTATTATTATTATTATTAGTATTAGTAGTAGTAGTAGTAGTGATGGTGGTAGCAGGAGTAGTAGCAGGAGTAGCATTGGTGGTGGCAAAGGTAGGATTAGTATTAGTAGTGGCATTAGTGTACAATTATTAATTTCCCATAGTTTTCCCAGACTGACATTGTGGAACACACACACACACACACACAACAACAACAACAACTAAGATCACCTTGTTCTCTTGTTTCCTCACAAAATGTTTAAGTAAAAAAGATGCTTTATTTAATGAAAAATGTAACCAAGGCATACAAGAGCACAAGGTTACAGTACTCTAACAACCCAGAATGTGTCAGTGTTTGTGTACATGTAGTACAACACTATTAAAAGTCTTTTGAACAGATTTTATATCCACCACAGCTAGAGCTGCGTCTCATGCACCATCTCTCCTTCAAGACACAGTGAAGTTCAAATCAAAGTTATCAATTATGAGAAGCAAATGGGGAAACATTGTCTTTCATTACATCCACCAGTGGAAATCAGAGTTGTGTCCCTTCAAGTTTTGTCATTTTACTTCAAATACAGCACCCTATCAGCCCCTGTTTGGCTTGGGGTGTATGTTTTCACACCATACACCACTTTAGCCTGGAGCTGTGCCCATAAACTGTTATGGTTTCATTTGTTTTGGTCTATAGATGCTTTTGCTCTCACAAAATGGATTCTCTGTTATGTTGAGCAGAACAGAGTGACAGTAGAGTTTTGAATTTGATTTGGTTACAGTTCAGTAGCTTTCTTTTTAAGTCTCCAAATTGCAGAAATTATTTTTGTCCAAATGTCAGAAGAGAACAAAGATGGATGTTCAGTCACAGTCAGTCAGACAACAAACAGAAAAAGTTCTCTTCACCACAACTGGAGCCAGAGCTTTCACTCAGCTAACTTTTTTTTATGTGAGGACAGAGAAAAGAAATGTGTTTCTGTTGTCAATCATAGAAGTTACTCACACAAGTGGTAGATTTCTTGTGTCTCTGCTACACAGATGCAGTGCTCACTTTTGCCATGGGCTCTTGTTTGTTAGCACTATCCATTCATTTATGTAACATGTGGCTCTATGTACAGTAGGTCCTACCTGTGTGGAGTTTTGATGGACAGTAGATGCAGCAGAACCAGAGATATGGTCTTTTTTTATGCCACACATTCTTCTTCCTTGTCAATACCTGGTGCCTATATTACCCACAATGCAACTCAACTGATGACAGTTTGGTCACAAATTCAGGTGTGTTATGCTTTTTTTTCCTTAACTTTTATTGCCAGAGTGCATAAACACAGAACAGAGGTAGTGACAAAGTGAGACAATATGACAAGAAGTAGACATTACTCAGCAAAATCCTAAAATAAAAAAACAAACAAAACAAATAAGGGGGGTAGAGGTCAGGCTGGTTGATCACACACTGCACACGTAGTAGATCTGCTATGGACCGCAACCTGACCCTTGGGAGGGTGCTGGTCCATGCAGATCCGGGTGTGTTATGCTAGTAGCAGCTACTGTAGCCTCGAGCCTCTAGCCTCAAGTAGAAATGAGGAGCGGGCTACAGAGGTCTGGTACGCTCATTTCTTTTAGTGTGTGTTCTGAAGAAGTACGGGGATCTGATGGTTTTGACTGCTCAATCATGCTAGTTTAGATGTTGTTTGTCCTGAAGGATAACTACTTGGCTGCTGTCACCTACAAATGTAGTTATTCTTGCAAAATTCTTAGTTATGCTCTTGTTCATATAGAAGAACCAAATGTTTTTTATAAGGCTGATTTCTGTAGTGAAACTTTGAGGAGGATGCGCAGTCATAAGAAATATGAAATGGTTCATAGTTGTGTGGGTTAGGGGGAGGTTTATTATCCATTTATCCTCATCACTGGATTAATCATCCTCATCACTGGATTCATCCGCATCACTGGATTAGTCATCCTCATCACTGGATTCATCCGCATCACTGGATTCATCCTCATTCTTCACTGGATTAATCATCCCCATTACTGGATTGATCCTTATCATTGGATTCATCCTCATCACTGGATTCATCATCACTAGAATTATCATGCTCATCACTGGATTCATTATCATCACTGGATTAATCATCCTCATCACTGGATTAATCGTCATCATCACTGGAATTATCATCCTCATCACTGGTTTCCTCATCACAGGATTAATCGTCCTCATCACTGGAATTATCATCCTCATTACTGGATTCATTATCATCACTAGAATTATCATCCTCATCACTGGTTTCCTCATCACTGGATTAATCGTCCTCATCACTGGTTTCCTCATCACTGGAATTATCATCCTCATCACTGGAATTATCATCCTCATCACTGGATTCATCCTCATCACTAGAATTATCATCCTCATCACTGGATTCATTATCATCACTGGATTAATCATCCTCATCACTGGTTTCCTCATCACTGGATTAATCGTCCTCATCACTGGAATTATCATCCTCATCACTGGAATTATCATCCTCATCACTGGATTCATCCTCATCACTAGAATTATCATCCTCATCACTGGATTCATTATCATCACTGGATTAATCATCCTCATCACTGGTTTCCTCATCACTGGATTAATCGTCCTCATCACTGGAATTATCATCCTCATCACTGGAATTATCATCCTCATCACTGGATTCATCCTCATCACTAGAATTATCATCCTCATCACTGGATTCATTATCATCACTGGATTAATCATCCTCATCACTGGTTTCCTCATCACTGGATTAATCGTCCTCATCACTGGAATTATCATCCTCATCACTGGAATTATCATCCTCATCACTGGATTCATCCTCATCACTAGAATTATCATCCTCATCACTGGATTCATTATCATCACTGGATTAATCATCCTCATCACTGGTTTCCTCATCACTGGATTAATCGTCCTCATCACTGGAATTATCATCCTCATCACTGGAATTATCATCCTCATCACTGGATTCATCCTCATCACTAGAATTATCATCCTCATCACTGGATTCATTATCATCACTGGATTAATCATCCTCATCACTGGTTTCCTCATCACTGGATTAATCGTCTTCATCACTGGAATTATCATCCTCATCACTGGAATTATCATCCTCATCACTGGATTAATCCACATTCTTCACTGGATTAATGATCATGATCATTGATCCATCATCACTGGATTAATCATTCTCATCAATGCATTCATCCTCATCGCTGGATTCATTGTCATCACTGGATTAATCATCCTCATCACTGCATTCAACCTCGTCATTGGATTAATCATCCTCATCACTGGAATTATCATCCTCATCACTGGATTAATCCCCATTCTTCACTGGATTAATCATCCTCTTCACTGGATTAATCATTCTCATCACTGCATTCATCCTCATCTTTGGATTCATCCTCATCACTGGTTTCATTATCATCTCTGGATTCATTCTCATCACTGGATTCATTATCATCTCTGGATTCATCCTCATCACTGGGTTCATCATTGTGACTAGATTCATTGTTGTCACTAGATTCAGAGGACGTGTCTGACTGTGAACTGTGTACTGAACAATCAAGCCTCTACCCCAAAAAAACATCACTGGGAAAATCTTTGCTCCTAATGTTGTCACAGTGTGTGCAGTGCTCCATAACATCTGCATTACTGCTGGAGACATCCTGGAGCCGACTGAGGAAGAGGATCCAGTGCCACCACCACCACCTGTGCAAGGGGGTGAACATGGAGGTAAGTATTACAAGGACAGACTGGCAGCACAAGTGTCAGCCCCACACCAGGGGCTGTTTGATATAAATTGTAGCATTTTAAAATATGAATGAGGATAGTGATAATGAGTTACTTGCTACAGTTGCATTTCTAGTATTGATGAAATGGCAAAAACATAAAAAAACGACAGGGTCAAGATTACCAGCTGACTTTGCTACGAGCTGATTGGCTGTTGAAACAGGTGACGTGCCTTACATTCTAAAACTAGCCACTGGTGACTTGACAAGCTGAGTCGCAGACGACGCCATCAGCCGGCTTGAGTTAGGCTGAGACGGGACAGATCACACCACTGCAACTTTTCCCTGCAACGCTCTGAAACGGTTTCGGAATCTTTGGTCTGAAGTGGCCTTAACTGTTACTAGCCATTCAACTCACATGTTTAGTTACTCCTCTGCCTCCTTTAGCGATAATGGTACGTGTAACAAATGTAGTTTATTCACTGCGTTGGAGGCGAGGCTCAGTGAGTTAGAGTCGCGGCTCCGCACCATGGAGAGTCAGTCAGCCGTAGCTAGCCAGCCCCAAGCCGGTGCGAGCCGACCAAAGGTAGCTTCTGCTAGCCGTCTCCCGGCAACTCCCGAGCAGCTGGGAAGCCAGGGAGGCTGGGTGACTGTCCGAAAGAAGCATAGCCCTAAACCAAAGCCCACGGTTCACCACCGACCCGTTCATGTTTCTAACAGGTTCTCTCCACTCAGCGACACACCCGCTGAGAAACCAACTTTGATTATTGGCAGCTCCATTTTGCGAAACGTGAAATTAGCGACACCAGCGACCACAGTCAAATGCATCCCAGGGGCCAGAGCGGGCGACGTTGAATCCTATTTAAAACTGCTGGCTAAGGATAAACGTAAATATGCTAAGATTGTTATTCACGTCGGCGTTAATGACACCCGATTACGCCAATCGGAGGTCACGAAAATTAATGTTGAGTCGGTGTGTACATATGCAAAGACAATGTCGGACTCCGTAGTTTTCTCTGGGCCCCTACCTAATCTTACTAGCGATGACATGTATAGCCGCATGTCATCATTCAACCGCTGGTTGTCCAGGTGGTGTCCAGGTAATGATGTGTGCTTTGTAGATAATTGGCGGACTTTCTGGAGAAGACCTGGTCTGATTAGGAGAGATGGCATTCATCCCACTTTGGATGGAGCCGCTCTCATATCTAGAAATCTGTCCGAATTTATTAGTGGCCCAAAGCCATGACAGCTCAGAGTTCAGACCACAGACTTAATACAGTCTGTGGTCCAGACCAGGAGGCAGAGCTGCAGTCCTACACGCTTCTCTGCGCTTCCATTAGAGCAGTTACTCACCCTAAACTCCACAGAGAGGTTGTCTGCCCCCCCACCACTTAAATTATTTAAATCAAAAGTAAACAGAAGAGTTACACATAAAAACCTAATAAAAAGTAAAACCACCACTGCAACAGTACAACAAAATAGGAGAATTAAATGTGGACTCTTGAACATCAGATCTCTCTCATCTAAATCTGTTCTAGTGAACGATCTAATATCAGATCATAATATTGATTTATTCTGTCTTACTGAAACCTGGCTGTGTCAGGATGAATATGTTAGCCTAAATGAATCCACTCCCCCCAGTCACATTAATACTCACATTCCTCGAGGCTCAGGCCGAGGAGGTGGAGTTGCAGCCATCTTCGACTCAAGCCTATTACTCAAACCCAAACCTAAACTAAATTATAACTCGTTCGAAAGCCTTGTTCTTAGTCTTTCACACCCAACCTGGAAAATACTACAGCCAATTCTATTTGTTATAGTGTACTGAGCTCCTGGACCAAATTCTGATTTTTTATCTGAATTCTCAGAGTTCTTATCAGGTTTAGTCCTTAAAACAGATAAAATAATTATTGTAGGTGATTTTAATATTCATGTGGATGTAGAAAATGATAGCCTTAGTGCTGCGTTTATCTCATTATTAGACTCAATTGGCTTCTGTCAGTGTACATAAACCCACTCACTGTTTTAACCACACCCTCGACCTTGTTCTTGTCTATGGCATAGAAATTGAACATCTAATAGTCTTTCCACAGAATTCTCTTTTATCAGACCATTATTTAATAACTTTTGAATTCCTATTACTGGACTACACGCCATTAGGCAAACATTCCTACACTAGATGTCTATCTGATGGTGCTGTAGCTAAATTTAAGGAAGTGATTCCAGCGGCATTTAATTCAGTTCCATGTCTCAATGTAACAGATGACTCCTATGCTAACTTTAGTCCCTCCCAAATTGATCATCTTGTTGATAGTGCTGCAGGCTCACTACGAATAACACTCGACTCTATCGCCCCTCTAAAAAAGAAGATAATAAAACAGAGGAGGTTAGCTCCATGGTATAACCCGCAAACCCGCAAACTAAAGCAAACATCGTGAAAACTTGAAAGGAAATGGCGTTCCACCAATCTGGAAGAATCACGTTTAGCCTGGCAAGATGGTCTTAAAATTTATAGGAAGGCCCTCCGTAATGCCAGAGCAGCCTACTACTCATCATTAATAGAGGAAAATAAGAACAACCCCAGGTTTCTGTTCAGCACTGTAGCCAGGCTGACAGAGAGTCACAGCTCTGTTGAGCCATGTATTCCTATAGACCTCAGTAGTAACGACTTCATGAGCTTCTTTAATGATAAAATTCTAACTATTAGAGACAAAATTCAGCACCTCCTGCCCTCAGTTGGTACTGACTTATCTTCAAACACAGGAACCTTAGAAACAACTGTAAAACCTGATGTACATTTAGACTGCTTTTCTCCCATCAACCTTAATCAGCTAACTTCCATGATTTCTTCATCTAAGCCATCAACGTGTCTCTTAGACCCCGTCCCAACTAGGCTGCTTAAAGAAGTTTTACCCTTAGTTAGCATTTTTTTACTAGATATGATCAATCTGTCCTTATTAAAAGGCTATGTGCCACAGTCCTTTAAAGTAGCTGTAATTAAACCTCTTCTTAAAAAGCCCACTCTTGATCCAGGGGTTTTGTCAAATTATAGACCTATATCTAACCCTCCTTTTCTCTCTAAGATCCTTGAGAAAGCAGTCGCCAATCAGTTGTGTGACTTTCTACACAACAATAAGCTGTTTGAGGATTTTCAGTCAGGATTTAGAGTGCATCATAGCACAGAGACAGCACTAGTGAAAGTTACAAATGACCTTCTAATTGCATCTGACAAAGGACTTGTCTCTGTACTTGTCTTACTAGATCTTAGTGCCGCATTTGATACCATTGACCATCACATTCTATTACAGAGACTAGAACATTTAATTGGCATTAAAGGCACCGCACTAAGCTGGTTTAAATCCTATTTATCAGATCGATATCAGTTTGTACATGTTAATGATGAATCCTCTATGCACACCAAAGTTAGTCACGGAGTTCCACAAGGTTCTGTGCTTGGACCAATTCTGTTCACCTTGTATATGCTTCCTTTGGGCAATATTATTAGGAAGCACTCCATAAATTTTCATTGTTATGCAGATGATACCCAATTATATTTATCGATCAAGCCAGATGAAACTAATCAATTAGCTAAACTTCAAGCATGCCTGAAGGACATAAAAACCTGGATGACCTGCAATTTTCTGATGTTAAACTCAGACAAAACCGAATTAGTTAATTAGTTATTGTACTTGGCCCTGAACACCTTCGAAACACATTATCTAAAGATATAGTTTCTCTAGATGGCATTGCCCTGGCCTCCAGCGACACCGTAAGGAATCTTGGAGTTATCTTTGATGAGGATATGTCCTTTAACTCCCACATAAAACAAACTTCAAGAACTGCCTTTTTTCATTTACGTAACATTGCAAAAATCAGGCACATCCTGTCTCAAACAGATGCAGAAAAACTAGTCCATGCATTTGTTACGTCTAGGCTGGACTATTGCAACTCTCTACTATCAGGCTGCCCCAATAAGTCCCTTAAGACTCTCCAGCTGATTCAGAATGCTGCGGCACGTTTACTGACAGGAACCAGGAAAAGAGATCATATTTCTCCAATATTAGCTTCTCTACACTGGCTCCCTGTAAAATCCAGAATAGAATTTAAAATCCTTCTCCTCACCTTCAAAGCCCTAAGTGGTCAGGCACCATCATATCTTAAAGAGCTCATAGTACCCTATTACCCCACTAGAGCACTGCGCTCCCAGAATGCAGGGTTTCTTGTGGTTCCTAGAGTCTCTAAAAGTAGAATGGGAGCCAGAGCCTTCAGCTATCAGGCTCCTCTCCTGTGGAACCAGATCCCAGTTTGTGTACGGGAGGCGGACAACCTCCTCACATTTAGGAGTAGGCTTAAGACTTTCCTCTTTGATAAAGCTTATAGTAGGGCTGACTCAGGTGAGCCCTGAGCCACCCCTTAGTTATGCTGCTATAGGCCTAGACTGCCGGGAGACTTCCCATGATGCACTGAGCTCCTCTCTCCTCCTCTTCCTCTTCCTCTCCATCTGTAAGCCCTCATATCCCATCAATGCTTGTTACTAATTCAACTTCTTCCCGTAGTTGTGTGCTTTCTCTCCCCTTTTTCTCTCCTTCTGTTGCTTTCTGCAGGTGTTTCTGCCTCCGGAGCTGTAGAGTCTGGATCTATGGTTGTGGCCACCTGCTGCCCCTGTGCTCCTCCTCTGCACCCGCTGCTGCAGTTGCTGTTGCTATTATTATTAGTATTGCTGCTGTAATGTTGCTCTTAGTATTGTTTCTGTTGGTGTTGACAGCCATGCCATTGCCGCGGCCATTGCGTTACATCTGTGTGTGAAACTGTATTGTGCTGCTGTATGTTCTCTTTCCTCCTGCTCTCTCTCTCCCGCTCCCTCCCTCCCCCTTCAACCCAACCGGTCGAGGCAGATGACCGCCCACCTAGAGCCTGGTTCTGCTCGAGGTTTCTACCTGTTAAAAGGGAGTTTTTCCTTGCCACTGTCGCATAGTGCTTGCTCATGGTGGGAAGGGTTGGGTCTCTGTAAATATAAAGAGTCGGTCTAGACTTGCTCTACTAGAAAAAGTGCCCTGAGATAACTTTGTTATGATATGGCGCTATATAAATAAAACTGAATTGAATTGAATTGAATTGCCTCAACTTAATGTTAGAGCAGGTAGCACAACATGAACATGAACAGTTGCAGGAAGGCAATGAGGAGTGTTGGTCTAGCCCTCCTATTATCCTTGCTTGATCCTTCCCTCTGCTTTAGGGCTCTAACCTAACATAATCATACCTGTAGTAGTGCGAGAACCCCTGATAGTTCCCACAACATGAAATGTAAAAGCTTGCACAGCAGCCTTCAAAACCAGGTCTCTTGGTGCTCTGTGTGCTCTCTCTTTATGCTCTTTCTCAATTGAAAAATTACCTCTAAGCAAAGGTTTTCTGCCAGGTTTTGTCACAGCTCTTTGACAGTGAATGTGACATAAAGGAGAATGTGTCTGAGACTGAGGATAATATTGAGGAGGACCCTGATTATGAGGCATCCTCCTCCAATGAGAAGGACACCCTTAGGGTTGACCCTCCTGTTGTCTCTCAAGCACCAGCAGATTTTGTTCTCTCTTAGCCTCCAAGAGTGGACACGTTACCTTCCAAACATGGAGAGTGCTGCTAATGTGAGACATTCCAAGGTTTCTCCCATGTCGTACACGTTGATGACAGAGAAACAAGGCAGGGCCGATACGGGATGTATGGGACAAGGGGATCCAGTGATTATGCTTTCTTTACAATCCACTTGACTGTCTGGTTGCATTTTGTGGGTGCTGTCCCTCCAGACAATACATACGGTATCACAATATGGGCAGCATGTCATGCACAGTCCAGCTATACCTGTAATATGCAGGTGTACAGGTGGGAAATCCCCTGTGGAACTGTATACTTAGAAACAATATAAAGCCATTAAAACACCAAAAAGATTTTTCTTTTTCCAATTTTAGGTCAATCAGTGAGATTTTATGCTGGTTTGTCATAGGCCTGTTTTAAGATTGTGATCTTATTTTGATTAATCGTGCAGCCCTAAATTAAGTTATATTGATCAAAGCATCATTCATTATATATAAATAATTTAAAAGATGCCTCTTCAAAAGTGTTGTTTCTCTGTACTACAGCTTGAAAAAAGACTTGATTAGATCAGTAGATAGTATCAAGTATGGATGAACTGCTCAAAATCATTTGTGGCCTGTTAAACATAATGACGATCAGTCCATTACCAAATACTGAGCAGAAATGCACTGTGTCTTGTTACTGGTTATGTTATTTACCACAGTTATTTTCAGCCAATGAGGAGCCGTAAAGTAAAACGTTTTCTCAATAACCAAACTTCACACTCACTACAGGTGGCACTAAGCATGTGATCATGTTTCCTATACAAGACATAGTGTCACTTCAGCGTTGGCCAATCATACGCATCCTTGTCTCTGAAGAGTGGAGAAACCATCAATATTCTTTCATTCAACACAGCAGTTTGAACACGATGACATCTCCGGTGTTTGCTCTCTGTCTCACATGTTTGTTCTTGTGGAAAATGAGTAAGTTGCATTTTTGTAAATCCAACTTTTATCTGTTAGACTGTGTGATCACACCTCATACAAATGTTTCTAATATTTTTACTTTACTGATTAGACTGAATTAACATTACATTAACTCTACATTTGCTTTGTCTCTCATTTCACTTCAGCTCAGACGACTAATCTGAAATTGTCCTCATCTGGTCTTCAAGAGAGTGGTTTTGTTTCAGTTCAAACTGGGGACAACTTGACTTTGCGATGTTTCCATGAAGTTGATGTTGTTGCAAGGCTTTACTGGTATAAACAAACTCTGGGACAGAAACCAAGGCTCATCTCTAGCTTCTACATGTATGAAATAAATGGCACTTTTTATGATGAATTCAAAAACAATCCACGCTTCACACTGGATACTGAAAATGGTAAAAATCACTTGACGATCACAGATTTACGCATTTCAGACTCAGCTACTTACTACTGCGTTAATTCTGTATTCGCATTAGAATTTTTGGAGAGCGTTATTGTTAATATAAAGGGTTCAGGTTTGAACATCCAAGCTTTGGTCCATCAGTCAGCATCTGAGACCATCCAGCCAGGAGGCTCTGTGACTCTGAACTGTACAGTACACACTGGGACCTGTGATGGAGAACACAGTGTTTACTGGTTCAAAAGCTCTTAAGAATCTCATCCAGGACTCATTTACACCCATGGAGGCAGGAATGATCAGTGTGAGTGGAAACCCAACACACACACACACACCTGTGTCTACAACTTGCCAATGAAGAGCCTGAATCTTTCTCATGCTGGGACCTACTACTGTGCTGTTGCCTCATGTGGACACATACTGTTTGGAAACGGGACCAAGCTGAACATTAAAAGTAAGTAACTTTCTAGCTAAGTTGTCTCATCTGATAAACACATGATTACTCCTCAATCAAACATGAACATAGAGATTAAAGCTGAAAGCTCTGTTTCTGATGTCTGGCTCTCTGCAGATGGCGTGGACTCTCTTGTCATGGTGTATTTCTTGAGTGGAGCTTTGGCGTTCAGCTCCATCCTGTTGGTTTTACTGGCCCTCAAAGTGTACAAGATGAACAAAAGAAACAGTTTCCAGTCTACAGGTACAGTAACTAACACTGTGTGAATCTGCCTGTGTCCACTGAACATGGCTTTTGAATAAAAGCTTTTTCTGTGTTTCACAACCTCAGAGTCTCAAGCAAGATCTTCTGCTCCCTCCACAACAAATGTTGAGGTAAGATTTTTCTCTTTAAACCGCCTGTTAAATTTCCATTCAAACACATTTTTATTGCACTTTTGATTGTTTTTTCGGACATTGTTTTAATTTTTGTCAGGGCATTGTGACGTACTTTGACATATTTTGTTAACAGGGTAACAGAGACGCAGACAGCCTCCATTATGCTGCTGTAAGTGTTAACCTGCCCAACAGAGCTAGAAGACAGAAGAGGAACAACACCAATGATGAATGTGTGTACTCCAGTGTGAAGCGGTAGAACTGAACATGTTTCATGTTCTTTTTAAGTAAGACTGGAGTTTTAACTATTCTTTTGAAGTGTAATGTAGATTTAGATGTAGACCTTTAGATAAATATCATTTTGTCTTCCTTGTTGTCTGCAGTCAAAAGACATGACGTCTTTGTTGTCTAACTAAGAAACCATCCATCTACAATCTTTTGGTTATTTTTGTTACTTTGGAATAAATTGTCTTTCTGATCAAACCAGTACATTTAGAAGTTCAGATTCATTGATGCTACTCAAATGACACATGAGCTTTGAGGATCAAGTATACCATGAACTTTTCTGTTTTGCCCTCAGTGCTGTTTATATCACCTCTGTATGTGCTTTTGTATGTGCATTTTATGTCATTAAAGATCAAATATGTATGAATGAATTAAAAGCTGGAGTGTTGCAGTTAGCCTCTGTGTGCATCAATGACTTATGCCCTATTCACACGGGACCAGTATTACCAGGGGACCTCATGTGATTTAGAAATGACCACACCACGTCTGTGTTTGTGCTGTGCATTCGCACAGGATAAGCAAAGTCTGTATTTTACTCATTCACTGACATCATCCCCCAGATATGATGTCAAGGTTCTACGTAAAATCCACGTCAAGAGCTGCTAAGAAGAAAACAGGCATTGTACGCAGGAACATAGGCACCTGAGCAATGGAGCAAGCAGAGCAGCTGCACCCCCACTATTAGACTTGGGGGATCAAATGTGTGTTTTTGCATGTTTTGGCAAATATTATTTTAGATTTTTGTCAGGATCAATACCCTAATCCTAATCCTAATCCAGTTCTACATATTTTGCTACCAGGGTTACAGACAACCTCCATTGTGCTGCTTTTAGTGTTAACGTACCGAACAGATCAAGAAGACAGAGGAACAACACCAATGATATATATAGTTTCCATGCATAGATACTGTAGAAAGAAAGAATTTTAAAAACGTTGGCATTGGATGTAACAATGTTATCTGGACCCATGGAATTCAACCAACCTGGATCATGTATGTGTTTTCACATGTCCATTCTATGTCATTAGTGATTATATAAAGCTAATATGTTCATGGGACACTTGATACAATATGTGTGCATGTGTTCACTTCCTGGTAGCAGTCCCTCTGGCTTCATTGTTCGTGAGAAGCTGGTGGCACCATGTGTATCAGAAAACCCCAATGAGTGGGTGAGAGGTGAAGGTCAACAGGAAGGTTTTTCTATTGACCTTCAGTAACTGAATCCTAAAGAACATATGTCCATTTTGATGACCTGCCAGCTGAGACAGTGCCTAGAGTAAGAAGGGCCAAGCAGTCCAGACAGCAGACACCCTTCAGAAAACATGAGGCTCTTAAAGTTCACTATGCTGCTGTTTGGGTTACAATATGTTCTGTCTACCTTACAGACGCTTATGCATCAAGTACTTTGGAGGGTTGCACTTGGTTTACAGCTGCCTGAAGTCTGACCTCTACCACATTCATTTAAGCCTTTACCAGTATAGAAGTGGGGTACCTTTACTATGTAATTGTGAATATCATTAGTAAGCTCCAGGTCTACATGCTCAAACCAGAATTCTCTTTCCATTGCTTGCTTGTCTGTATACACAATGACAATTGATCAGGTCTTAGTGGGGGGTCTTGGCTGGAACATGTTGCAGAGCAGGGTGAAGGGAGCAGGCTTTACTACCCCACCATTACAAGAGTGTATCCTTCCTAGTTCAACCAGCTCAAACATAATAGGACATTTTCTCTTAGACCTTTCAAATACTCAGGGTATATAATACACTGATAAACTTAAACATAGGAAAGTCTCCTGCACCTGACCTGCAGTAACTATGCCACACTGTCCTTTTATTGCAGCTTCACTTGTGCATTTTCTTTAATTCAACTTTGACCTCTGGCAAATTCCTGTAATATGGAAAACAGCTCAGGTAGTTTAAAAAGACAAAATGTTTGCATATCAAGAGTGTGGCTCTTTGATGTTCCTCCTCTGATCCATACTCTTAAGGGAAATCTAATAGATACAGTACAGCATTACCCTGAAACCACAGGATGCCATTGGATTCATTACTCAAGACAGATATCACATCTGCATCGTTAGTTGAGTTAAAAGGGAACAACCATGACACCAGATCACAGAACAGGTTAGCTTTAACTGCTCCTCATAGCAGCTCTGAACCAGGGAAAACTGGTTTCTGGTACTGTACACCTCACTACTGGAATGAACTGCAAAACAAACTGAAGTCAGAGGCACTCATTGCTTTTTACCTGCTGATGTTTTGATAATATTTGTGACACTTTTAATTAGTGTGTGTATGTATGTCTGTGTGTGTGTTTGTGATGACTGAATTGTCTTGTGATGTTGTACATGTCATTTATTCTTAGGTTTCTCTTGTAAACGAAATGTTTATCTCAATCAGACTTACTGAATAAATAAAGTTTAACTAACTACTGTGTGCTTAATGCTAATTTGCTCATGATATCATGCTAACACAATAAACTAAGGTGGCAAACATTGTTCACATTACACCTGCTAAACACCAGCATGCTAGCATTGTCATTGTGAGCATGTTAGCTCAAAGCACAGCCTCAAAGAGCTGCTAGCATGGGTACAGACTTAGTCCTGCTGAAGTATTTCTGGCAGTGCAGTGTTTCTTGTGGTTTTCAGCAGGGGGTAGGCCTAAAGGTGTTTGTACTTTCACACAGATGCACTTTAAGCAACATTAATACCCAAAACTGTGGACCAATTCTTACAAGCATTTGATGCTAATACCTGAATAGCTAACTCAGAATAGGGAGAGAACACTTTTCTTAGGGTGTTTTGAAACATCTTGAAGTCTTGTAAGTTTTTTTAAGTAGGTATTTTCAACATCCTTTAAAACAAGTCAATAAAAAGAAGACATATAAAAGAATGTGTTAGCCAAAAAGCATGTAATTTAAAAGTCAAAAGTCTGTCCAACTTTACCCCTAGCTATCTGTTCATGCAGATGTTATTGTGTATAACAGTGTCCTGTGTATTCAGGGCAATGCAAAGTTAGATAGTTTAAAAGAAAGTATTTAATTGTTTGTATGGTGGTTTTATAGCGTACCTTTAATATTGTAAAAATGTGTCTCTCTAATGCAGCACAGAATACAGTGTTGGTTATCAAGACTACAGCTTGAAATAATAATAGTTTATATCATTAAATGGTATGATCAGCTCAAAATCATGTATTTGATACATTTTTGATATAATGGCAACCAGTCCATTGCTGAATGTTGAGCATGGATGGACTCTATTGTGCATCAGTACTGTTATATTTGATATACAGATCATTTATTTTTAAATTTTAAATCTGAGGCGAGGATAATGTTCTTCATATATCTCTCACCACGTTAATCTTCTCAAAAACCAAACTTGACACTATTGGTGGCAGTGAGCATGTGATCATGTTTCCTATACAGATCATA
Source organism: Macquaria ambigua (assembly GCA_008360985.2). NCBI lineage: Eukaryota > Metazoa > Chordata > Actinopteri > Centrarchiformes > Percichthyidae > Macquaria > Macquaria ambigua. The sequence goes on along the minus strand of VMKM01000907.1, from coordinate 173,815 downwards.
CAGTGTTATTTCAGGCTGGCCAATCAAACACAGTCTTGTCTGTGGAGAGCAGAAAAGCTATCCATCTTCTTTCATTCTGCACGGCAATTTGAACACGATGACATCTCCAAAGTTTGTTTTCTATCTGACATGTTTGTTCTTGGGGAAAATAGGTGAGTCGTGTTTTTATGGCTCCAGTTTTCATATTTGAATGTACTGTATGGTCACTCCTCATACAAATGTTTCTAATATTTCTAATGTAACGATTACTCTGAATTCTATCACATAAAAGTAACTGTGCATTTGCTTTGTCTCTCATTTAATTTCAGCTCTGATGACTGATCTGAAAGTGTCCTCATCTGTGCACCAAGAGAGTGTTTTTATATCAGTTCAAGCAGGAGAGAACTTGACTTTACAATGTTTCTATAAAGATGGTGTAGCTGCAAAGCTTTACTGGTTTAAACAAACTCTGGGACAGAAACCAAGGCTCATCTCTAGATTCTATGTGTCTGTTGAAAAAGGCGTTTTTTATGATGAATTCAAGAATAATCCACGCTTCACACTGGATACCGAAAAAGGTAAAAACCACTTGACGATCACAGATTTACGCATTTCAGACTCAGCTACTTACTACTGCATGAACTTTTTCTATACATTAGAGTTTTCGAAGAGCGTTATTGTCAATGTAAAGGATTCAGGTTTGAACATCCAAACTTCGGTCCATCAGTCAGCATCTGAGACCATCCAGTCAGGAGGCTCTGTGACTCTGAACTGTACAGTACACACTGGGACCTGTGATGGAGAACACAGTGTTTACTGGTTCAAAAGCTCTGAAGAATCTCATCCAGGACTCATTTACACCCATGGAGGCAGGAATGATCAGTGTGAGAGGAAACCCAGCACACACACACACACCTGTGTCTACAACTTGCCAATGAAGAGCCTGAATCTTTCTCATGCTGGGACCTACTACTGTGCTGTTGCCTCATGTGGACACATACTGTTTGGAAACGGGACCAAGCTGGATATTAAAAGTAAGTAACTTACTAGTTAAGTTGTCTCGTCTGATAAACACATGATTACTCCTCAATCAAACATGAACATAGAGATTAAAGCTGAAAGCTCTGTTTCTGATGTCTGGCTCTCTGCAGATGGCGTGGACTCTCTTGTTGTGGTGTATTTCTTGAGTGGAGCTTTGGCGTTCAGCTCCATCCTGTTGGTTTTACTGGCCCTCAAAGTGTACAAGATGAACAAAAGAAACAGTTTCCAGTCTACAGGTACAGTAACTAACACTGTGTGAATCTGCCTGTGTCCACTGAACATGGCTTTTGAATAAAAGCTTTTTCTGTGTTTCACAACCTCAGAGTCTCAAGCAAGATCTTCTGCTCCCTCCACAACAAATGTTGAGGTAAGATTTTTCTCTTTAAACCGCCTGTTAAATTTTCATTCAAACACATTTTTATTGCACATTTAATTGTTTTGTTCGGACATTGTTTTAATTTTTGTCAGGGCATTGTGACGTACTGTACTTTGACATATTTTGTTAACAGGGTAACAGAGACGCAGACAGCCTCCATTATGCTGTTGTAAGTGTTAACCTGCCCAACAGAGCTAGAAGACAGAAGAGGAACAACACCAATGATGAATGTGTGTACTCCAGTGTGAAGCGTTAGAACTGGACATGTTTCACTTCCACTTTTTAAGTAAGACTGGATTTTTAACTATTCTTTTGAAGTGTAATGTAGATTTAGATGTAGACCTTTAGATAAATATCATTTTGTCTTTCTTGTTGTCTGCAGTCAAAAGACATGACATCTGTAAGCTTAGGTAAGGTTTAGTAATGTGCACATTTAGGGCCCTCTACTCTCTTGTGTTTGTGTTTGTGGGTTCAAGCAGGATTCCTCCATATTCTGTCTTTGTTGTCTAACTAAGAAACCATCCATCTACAATCTTTTGGTTATTTTTGTTACTTTGGAATAAATTGTCTTTCTGATCAAACCAGTACATTTAGAAGTTCAGATTCATTGATGCTACTCAAATGACACATGAGCTTTGAGGATCAAGTATACCATGAACTTTTCTGTTTTGCCCTCAGTGCTGTTTATATCACCTCTGTATGTGCTTTTGTATGTGCATTTTATGTCATTAAAGATCAAATATGTATGAATGAATTAAAAGCTGGAGTGTTGCAGTTAGCCTCTGTGTGCATCAATGACTTATGCCCTATTCACACGGGACCAGTATTACCAGGGGACCTCATGTGATTTAGAAATTACCACACCACGTCTGTGTTTGTGCTGTGCATTCACACGGGATAAGCAAAGTCTGTATTTTACTCAAATTCACTGACATCATCCCCCAGATATGATGTCAAGGTTCTACGTAGAATCCACGTCAAGAGCTGCCAAGAAGAAAACAGGCATTGTACGCAGGAACATAGGCACCTGAGCAATGGAGCAAGCAGAGCAGCTGCACCCCCACTATTAGACTTGGGGGATCAAATGTGTGTTTTTGCATGTTTTGGCAAATATTTTTTTAGATTTTTGTCAGGATCAATACCCTAATCCTAATCCTAATCCAGTTCTACATATTTTGTTACCAGGGTTACAGACAACCTCCATTGTGCTGCTTTTAGTGTTAACGTACCGAACAGATCAAGAAGACAGAGGAACAACACCAATGATGTAATATAGTTTCCATGCATAGATATTGTAGAAAGCAAGAATTATCAGGCACACAAAGAGATTGGACCCACAGAGCAGACTCGACACACGTAAACAGTTCAGAGCTTTTACTGTCCCAAAAGCAAAGTACAAGTACACAGAGCGAAGGTGTCCAAAGGGTAAGGCAAAACAAGTCGTAGTATCAAAAACTGGTCATACACAAGTAACACGGGGAAGCACAATTAACGCTGGATAACGACACACAAGGGGCAAAGATTATCTGGCAAAGGGAAGGGAAAAAACACTGGGTGTATATATAGGGCCAGGTAAGTAGACAATGAGACACAGGTGAAGCACATAAGGCTGATTAGGACTGGCGGGAAACTTGACAGGAACAAGAGGATAAGACAGAACACTACCAAAATAAAACAGGAAGTAACACAGACTAACAGAAATGATCATGACAAGAATTTTAGAAACGTTGGCATTGGATGTAACAAAGTTATCTGGACCCATGGAATTCAACCAAACCGGATCATATATGTGTTTTCATATGTCCATTCTATGTCATTAGTGATTATATAAAGCTAATATGTTCATGGGACACTTTGATCTTGAGACAATGTGTGTTCATGTGTTCACTTCCAGGAAGGTTTTTCTATTGACCTTCAGTAACTGAATCCTAAAGAACATATGTCCATTTTGATGACCTGCCAGCTGAGACAGTGCCTACAGTAAGAAGGGCCAAGCAGTCCAGACAGCAGACACCCTTCAGAAAACATGAGGCTCTTAAAGTTCACTATGCTGCTGTTTGGGTTACAATATGTTCTGTCTACCTTACAGACGCTTATGCATCAAGTAGTTTGGAGGGTTGCACTTGGTTTACAGCTGCCTGAAGTCTGACCTCTACCACATTCATTTAAGCCTTTACCAGTATAGAAGTGGGGTACCTTTACTATGTAATTGTGAATATCATTAGTAAGCTCCAGGTCTACATGCTCAAACCAGAATTCTCTTTCCATTGCTTGCTTGTCTGTATACACAATGACAATTGATCAGGTCTTAGTGGGGGGTCTTGGCTGGAACATGTTGCAGAGCAGGGTGAAGGGAGCAGGCTTTACTACCCCACCATTACAAGAGTGTATCCTTCCTAGTTCAACCAGTTCAAACATAATAGGACATTTTCTCTTAGACCTTTCAAATACTCAGGGTATATAATACACTGATAAACTTAAACATAGGAAAGTCTCCTGCACCTGACCTGCAGTAACTAGGCCACACTGTCCTTTTAATGCAGCTTCACTTGTGCATTTTTTAAAATTCAACTTTGACCTCTGGCAAATTCCTGTAATATGGAAAACAGCTCAGGTAGTTTAAAAAGACAAAATGTTTGCATATCAAGAGTGTGGCACTTTGATGTTCCTCCTCTGATCCATACTCTTAAGGGAAATCTAATAGATACAGTACAGCATTACCCTGAAACCACAGGATGCCATTGGATTCATTACTCAAGACAGATATCACATCTGCATCGTTAGTTGAGTTAAACGGGAACAAACTGAAGTCAGAGACACTCATTTCTTTTTACCTGCTGATGTTTTGATAATATTTGTGACAGTTTTAATTAGTGTGTGTATGTATGTCTGTGTGTGTGTCTGTGATGACTGCTTTGTGTGACTGAATTGTCTTGTGATGTTGTACATGTCATTTATTCTTAGGTTTCTCTTGTAAAAGAAATGTTTATCTCAATCAGACTTACTGAATAAATAAAGTTTAACCAACTACTGTGTGCTTCAGCTAATTTGCTCATGTTATCATGCTAACACAATAAACTAAGGTGGTAAACATTGTTAACATTACACCTGCTAAACACCAGCATGCTAGCATTGTCATTGTGAGCATGTTAGCTCAAAGCACAGCCTCAAAGAGCTGCTAGCATGGGTACAGACTTAGTCCTGCTGAAGTATTTCTGGCAGTGCAGTGTTTCTTGTGGTTTATAGCAGGGGGTAGGCCTAAAAGTGTTTGTACTTTCACACAGATGCACTTTAAGCAACATTAATACCCAAAACTGTGGACCAATTTTTACAAGCATTTGATGCTAATACCTGAATAGCTAACTCAGAATAGAACACTTTTCTTAGGGTGTTTTGAAACATCTCGAAGTGCAATAACATTTTTCAAGTAGGCATTTTCAACATCCTTTAAAACAAGTCAATAAAAAGACGACATACAAAAGAATGTGTTAGCCAAAAAGCATGTAATTTAAAAGTCAAAAGTCTGTCCAACTTTACCCCTAGCTATCTGTTCATGCAGATGTTATTGTGTATAAGTGTCCTGTGTATTCAGGGCAATGCAAAGTTAGAAAGTTCAAAAGAAAGTATTTAATTGTTTGTATGGTGGTTTTATTGCATACCTTTAATATATTGTAAAAATGTGTCTCTTTAATGCAGCACAGAATACAGTGTTGGTTATCAAGACTACAGCTTGAAATAATAATAGTTTATATCATTAAATGGTATGATCAGCTCAAAATCATGTATTTGATATATTTTTGACATAATGGCAACCAGTCCATTGCTGAATGTTGAGCATGGATGGACTCTATTGTGCATCAGTACTGTTATATTTGATATACAGATCATTTATTTTTAAATTTTAAATCTGAGGCGAGGATAATGTTCTTCATATATCTCTCACCACGTTAATCTTCTCAAAAACCAAACTTGACACTATTGGTGGCAGTGAGCATGTGATCATGTTTCCTATACAGGTCATACAGTGTTATTTCAGGCTGGCCAATCAAACACAGTCTTGTCTGTGGAGAGCAGAAAAGCTATCCATCTTCTTTCATTCTGCACGGCAATTTGAACACGATGACATCTCCAAAGTTTGTTTTCTATCTGACATGTTTGTTCTTGGGGAAAATAGGTGAGTCGTGTTTTTATGGCTTCAGTTTTTATCTTTTAATGTACTGTATGGTCACTCCTCATACAAATGTTTCTAATATTTCTAATGTAACGATTACTCTGAATTCTATCACATAAAAGGAACTGTGCACTTGCTTTGTCTCTCATTTCCCTTCAGCTCTGATGACTGATCTGAAAGTGTCCTCGTCTGTGCACCAAGAGAGTGTTTTCTTATCAGTTCAAGCAGGAGACAACTTGACTTTACAATGTTTCTATGAAGGTGATGTTGCTGCAAAGCTTTACTGGTTTAAACAAACTCTGGGACAGAAACCAAGGCTCATCTCTAGCTTCTTTGTGTTTGATACAAATGGCGTTTTTTATGATGAATTCAAGAATAATCCACGCTTCACACTGGATACTGAAAACAGTAAAAACCACTTGACGATCTCAGATTTACGCATTTCAGACTCAGCTACTTACTACTGCATGAACCTTTCATATACATTAGAATTTTCGGAGAGTGTTATTGTCAGTGTAAAGGATTCAGGTTTGAACATCCCAGCTTTGGTCCATCTGTCAGCATCTGAGACCATCCAGTCAGGAGGCTCTGTGACTCTGAACTGTACAGTACACACTGGGACCTGTGATGGAGAACACAGTGTTTACTGGTTCAAAAGCTCTGAAGAATCTCATCCAGGACTCATTTACACCCATGGAGGCAGGAATGATCAGTGTGAGAGGAAACCCAGCACACACACACACACCTGTGTCTACAACTTGCCAATGAAGAGCCTGAATCTTTCTCATGTTGGGACCTACTACTGTGCTGTTGCCTCATGTGGACACATACTGTTTGGAAACAGGACCAAGCTGGACATTAAAAGTAAGTAACTTTCTAGCTAAGTTGTCTCGTCTGATAAACACATGATTACTCCTCAATCAAACATGAACATAGAGATTAAAGCTGAAAGCTCTGTTTCTGATGTCTGGCTCTCTGCAGATGGCGTGGACTCTCTTGTCGTGGTGTATTTCTTGAGTGGAGCTTTGGCGTTCAGCTCCATCCTGTTGGTTTTACTGGCCCTCAAAGTGTACAAGATGAACAAAAGAAACAGTTTCCAGTCTACAGGTACAGTACCTAACACTGTGTGAATCTGCCTGTGTCCACTGAACATGGCTTTTGAATAAAAGCTTTTTCTGTGTTTCACAACCTCAGAGTCTCAAGCAAGATCTTCTGCTCCCTCCACAACAAATGTTGAGGTAAGATTTTTCTCTATAAACTGCCTGTTAAATTTCCATTCAAACACATTTTTATTGCACTTTTGATTGTTTTTTCGGACATTGTTTTAATTTTTGTCAGGGCATTGTGACATACTTTGACATATTTTGTTAACAGGGTAACAGAGACGCAGACAGCCTCCATTATGCTGCTGTAAGTGTTAACCTGCCCAACAGAGCTAGAAGACAGAAGAGGAACAACACCAATGATGAATGTGTGTACTCCAGTGTGAAGCACTAGAACTGGACATATCTGTTACATATCTGCTTTTTCAATAAAATTGGATTTGGTGGTATTTCAAGTTCCATGATGATTTAGATGTAGATTATGAGATATATTTGTGTATCTTACTTGTGGTCTGCAGTCAAACGATGTGGCCCAGTATTCTCTGGAATTGTGTTCATATTGGATAATTGTGCTTCTCACAATTTACGCCCAATGCCAACATTCAGTACCAGTGCAAGCAGAAGTGTGGCCAAAATGTAGCGAGGCTACATGTGGGAGTCGGGGTGGTGGATGGCTGTGTAGTGTAGTCATCAGACTTTCATGCACAAGACTGGACTTCACATCTTGTCACAGACCTGTAGGTAACATTGGCCCTTTTTGTAACCATAAAAACAAGCTTTTTGTAACACTTAACAAGTGAATTAGTTGCCTAACCCTACCCATGCTTTAATCATAGTTTTTTTTTCTTTTGGGAGGTGGGGGTGGGGTATGCAAAACCATGATCTTAACCCAATATTAAGCATACCATAACAATATTGTAGAAAGCAAGAATTTTAAAACATTGGCATTGGATGTAACAAAGTTATCTGGACCCATGGAATTCAACCAAACTGGATCATGTATGTGTTTTCATATGTCCATTCTATGTCATTAGTGATTAAAGCTAATATATTCATGGGACACTTTGATCTTGAGATAATGTGTGTGCATGTTGGGTTCACTTCCTGGTAGCAGTCCCTCTGGCTTTATTGCTCTCATTATGAGTATTACTATTATTATATTGCTATTAGTATTATTTTTATTTTAATTTATTAACATCAATACCATTACCACAATTATTACTTTACATCTCTATGTAGAACTGTACTATATGTTCACCCCCCCGCCCCCACCCCAACCGGTCGAGGCAGACCACCGCCCACCCAGAGCCTGGTTCTATTCGATGTTTCTAACTGTTAAAAGGGAGTTTTTCCTTACCACTGTCGCCTTGTGCTTGCTCATGGTGGGAACTGTTGGGTCTGTGTAAATATAAAGAGTCAGTCTAGACCTGCTCAGTATAAAAAAGTGCCCTGAGATAACTTTGTTATGATATGGCGCTATATAAATTAAGCCGAATTGAATTTAATTGAATTGTTTGTGAGAGGCTGGTGGCACCATGTGTATCAGAAAACCCCAATGAGTGGGTGAGAGGTGAAGGTCAACATGAAGGTTTTTCTGTTGACCTTCAGTAACTGAATCCTAAAGAACATATGTCCATTTTGATGACCTGCCAGCTGAGACAGTGCCTACAGTAAGAAGGGCCAAGCAGTCCAGACAGCAGACACCCTTCAGAAAACATGAGGCTCTTAAAGTTCACTATGCTGCTGTTTGGGTTACAATATGTTCTGTCTACCTTACAGACGCTTATGCATCAAGTACTTTGGAGGGTTGCACTTGGTTTACAGCTGCCTGAAGTCTGACCTCTACCACATTCATTTAAGCCTTTACCAGTATAGAAGTGGGGTACCTTTGCTATGTAATTGTGAATATCATTAGTAAGCTCCAGGTCTACATGCTCAAACCAGAATTCTCTTTCCACTGCTTGCTTGCTTGTCTGTATACACAATGACAATTGATCAGGTCTTAGTGGGGGGTCTTGGCTGGAACATGTTGCAGAGCAGGGTGAAGGGAGCAGGCTTTACTACCCCACCATTACAAGAGTGTATCCTTCCTAGTTCAACCAGCTCAAACATAACAGGACATTTTCTCTTAGACCTTTCAAATACTCAGGGTATATAATACACAGATAAGCTTAAACATAGGAAAGTCTCCTGCACCTGACCTGCAGTAACTAGGCCACACTGTCCTTTTAATGCAGCTTCACTTGTGGATATTTTTAATTCAGCTTTGACCTCTGGCAAATTCCTGTAATATGGAAAACAGCTCAGGTAGTTTAAAAAGACAAAATGTTTGCATATCAAGAGTGTGGCACTTTGATGTTCCTCCTCTGATCCATACTCTTAAGGGAAATCTAATAGATACAGTACAGCATTACCCTGAAACCACAGGATGCCAATGGATTCATTACTCAAGACAGATATCACATCTGCATCGTTAGTTGAGTTAAAAGGGAACAACCATGACACCAGATCACAGAACAGGTTAGCTTTAACTGCTAGAGAGAAATAGGGACCACTTTCCATCAAGGCTGTTGACAGGTCCCAATCAGAACGTGCCACGTCACAAGCCCCGCCCCCTCGGAAGTCCCGCCTCATCCAATCAAATCACGGTATTTGTCACCGGAAGTCCCGCCCCGTCCAATCACCTTAATTCCCTCTCTTTTTCAAATTTTGACAGCAACACAAAACCCCAGTTAACACCATCTGTGAAAACAGCAGAGCGGGGGGTACAGAGGGTCATGTCTCCTGCAGAGAGGTCCCAAATGGTTCTTGGGAAGTCAAGACAACAAGAAAACACTGGGCTGTGAAGAGAAGCAGCTCTGTCTTTCCCACAGAAGTTTCTGTGACATACTGACAATCTAACAGCCAACACAGTTAAGGCAGACACCAGAGTTGCTGAGTCAAAAAAAAAACTAGTCTAATGCAACATGGTTTAAAGTGAAATGTGTTTCATGTGAGAGCACAACAGTATGGACTTTAGTAAATCCCTCACTAAAGACTGGGTCTATATATTTGTTCAGCACTGATTTCAATGAGAGATTCAGAGTTAAGAGGTGTTACAGGGGGTCATGTCTCCTGCAGAGAGGTCCCAAATGGTTCTTGTGTATTTGGAAAGTCAAGACAACAAGAAAACACTGGGCTGTGAAGAGAAGCAGCTCTGTCTTTCCCACAGAAGTTTATGTGACATACTGACAATCTAACAACCAACACAGTTAAGGCAGACACCAGAGTTACTGTGTCAAAAAAACCTAGTCTAATGCAACATGGTTTAAAGTGAAAGGTGTTTCATGTGAGAGACAGTATGGACTTTAGTAAATCCCTCACTAAAGACTGGGTCTATATATTTGTTCAGCACTGATTTCAATGAGAGAATCAGAGTTAAAAGGTGTTACAGAGTTTCCTGCAGAGAGGTCCCAAATGGTTCTTGTGTATTTGGAAAGTCAAGACAGTAACAAGAAAACACTGGGCTGTGAGAAGAAGCAGCTCTGTTTTTCTCCACAGAAGTTTCTGTGACATACTGACAATCTAACAGCCAACACAGTTAAGGCAGACACCAGAGTTACTGAGTCAAAAAAAACCTAGTCTAATGCAACATGGTTTAAAGTGAAATGTGTTTCATGTGAGAGCACAACAGTATGGACTTTAGTAAATCCCTCACTAAAGACTGGGTCTATATATTTGTTCAGCACTGATTTCAATGAGAGATTCAGAGTTAAGAGGTGTTACAAGGTTTCCTGCAGAGAGGTCCCAAATGGTTCTTGTGTATTTGGAAAGTCAAGACAGTAACAAGAAAACACTGGGCTGTGAGAAGAAGCAGCTGTTTTCTCTCCACAGAAGTTCCAGTGACATACTGACATGGTGACAAACAACAGGGTCAAAAAGACCAAAAGGGCATGACAAGATAAAAGACGCACGCTAGTTTGTTTATTGCAACGCCGTGTTTGTTATGAGAGTGCTACGGTATAAAATACGGGCCTGAAAACCCCTCAGGAGACTCACTCAAGAGTGAAGACTGAAGACGCAGGATGGACAGCGGTAATAATATTTATCCTATTCTATCGTCAGTATTTTCATCAAGAAGAAAATATTAGGTCTAAACAACAAAAACCTATTTTATAGAAATCACGATCGATATTCACCCGGCTCCAATGAACACAGACCTGTTACCCTGTAAGTGAAGCCTTTAATAATATATATACATATATCTGTTAATTCAATTTTTCCTACAGCTTTGTACTTAAAACCTATTTCTTTATTTTCAACAGTTACTTCAGAAGAGCTGGAATGTTTAACCTTCTCACAGACAACTTATAGTAAGTAGGCTACGATTTTCTCTTTGTAAATTGCAACATTCCCAGCGTATATTTCAATGTTTTGAAACCGCTTACTTACAGATTACTACGATACCGTCCTAGAGGAGCCTGACGGAGATCGATTTGTGGAGGGTCCGATCTCTGCGTGGTGAAACACCCAGCAGCACCCGTCCAAGCGCAGCCATCTCTGAGCGTTGTGGAGGGTCCGAACTCCGTCGGCGTGGTGAAACACCCAGCAGCACCCGTCCAAGCGCAGCCATCTCTGAGCAAGCCAAAGAGAAAGAAGCCGTGTCTTCCTCCACCTCCGGCCGAGGGTTCGGATCAGGAGACGGACGATTTCCAAACAGAACGCCGGGGAAGGCAGTCTGCTCGGGGTGCATCGAAGAGAAAAAAGCCGTGCGTTCCTCCACCTCCGGCCGAGAGAGCGAGTTTGGATCAGGCAGGGGGGAACATCCGTACGGAAGGCCGAGGAAAGCAGCCTGCTCAAGGGGTATCGAAGAGAAAGAAACCCGTTCCTCCACCTCCGTCCAAGGGAGGGGGTTTGGACCAAGCAGCGGCCGATTTCCAGAGGGAAGGCCCGGCGAAGGAGCCCATCGCAGGGCGAGCTGAATCCGGTAAGTCGCTAAAACTTTTTTTAAAACAAATCTCAATAATAACCCGATGTTGACAGCCCGCCAGCAGGATTGAAATGAAACTCGACTTCCTGTTGTCTGAGTCAAAGAAGGGAGGGTGAGAAGAGCGTAGTTCCGGTGACGTGTATCATACAAGTTAAGGAGGGGGTAGCTGCAGCAGCGCCCCCTAACACCGGAGGTCTAATGCTTGTAATACAAGAAGGTGATGCAGAGGCTGGTAATAGCGTATGCTGTAGGATGCTTTGTAATATATTCAAAGGGGATTACTTAAATCAAGTAACATTTCTAAATACTAGGGGTGACTGGCATTTGGTTTGTTTTTATTATCATTATTACCGCTGTATTGTTGCGCATGCTACAATTTCCACTTTCTATGTTAAAAAGTTTCACCAACACAATTTTAAACAAAATCTTATCGTTTCACACACACACACACACACAGACAGAAGTTTAACTTAATATTCTCTCTCACTACAGAGGCACTGCATCTCGGCTTACAAGCTCACCCTCACGTCGGGAGAGTGAAAGAACCCCTTCCTACGATACGCAGAGGCTGGCTCTCATCAGAGATCTCATAAGCGTAGGACAAACCATCTCTTCCTCCTTTCTAGCCCTATGCGAGAAAATACTGTAAAGTCTTGTTGTAAAGTTGTTGCACAGTAAGGTGTATCATTTTTTTTTGTCGTCGTTGGAAAGTAAAGCGTGGCATTTTTGTAGGTGTTGGTGTTGTTATTGTAAAAGTAAGGTGTGACATTTTAACATGGATAAAGACATAGATTTAGGGGCTTTTTACAATCTGGTAGAACGTTTGAACCAAATTTTGCCGCAACCTCCTATAGAATTGGTTGGTATCACAGACGCTGATCCTTTTTCAGAAATCATTCGGGACCATAGCTTTGAAGACTATTTTCAACCTTTAGAAGATGCTCTCCGGCTCTATGCACAAAGCTCACCTCCTCACATCAAAATGATTCTCAACCCTCCTCTGCCGTTAGTGTTTTATCAACCCCGACCCCCGCCCCAAATTTAGCCGAGTCTGTTCCCCCACAACAACATGGAGGGAATCCGGGTCAGGAAACTGAACCGACCGCGGGTCCCTCCTCTGCATTAAATGAAAATGAGAGGGTAGATCCATCCAGAACGGTATCTCGAGCCCGCTTTAACAATCTTGAAATTAGAAGCATGTTAAATTTTCCTCCTCCTCAAAGTGTGCCCGATTATGCTTCATTTTATTCACATGTGATGGATAGCCTTCAGGATCTGGCTGATAGAGCTACATCAGAGGTCAGACGCAATGATGTGATACAGTTGGAGTTGATTGGTGAAAATGTGCGAAATCATGTTTCCGTCTCCATTAGCGATGAGGGTGATGCCGTCCTACCGGCTTTTCAAGCCTTACTGGACCGGTTAGTACAATCAAACATGTCAATCATGTCCGACGCCAGCCTAGAACTAGTTGTGCAGGTGGTGCGGAATCCCAGAGGAGGTGCTAAAAGGCAGGCTGAAAAAACTCTAGAATGTGAAATCTTAAAAAAGAAAGCTTGTCACTTGTACGATGTGAACAATACACAAAACCAGCTCTGCTTTGCCATCAGTTTAGCCCATCTCATCGAATCTAAACTCACAGATAGTCAGGCTTTCAACGCTGTGCCGGTTTGAGTGAGCAGACGTCTGTGGCCTTTAGCGACGTCAACAAATTTGAAAAGATTTTAAAACGCAAAATCATAGTGTTGTACAGATGCAATGAGGAACGGGTTATGTCTCATTTTGAGACAGATTTCCCTAAAACTTCGGACCCGCCTCTGTTTTTGTTTCTATTCCAAAACCACTACTACGGTATAAGAAATCTTAAAGGTTTTCTAGGGACACGGCACGCCTGTAATTTTTGTTATAAGGGCTACAACAATCCTATTAAACACAGATGCGGCGGCCATTGCTCCGTCTGCATTGACCCTGTTTGTACCCGTGATCAGTTGGATCCTGTCTTTTGCCACGACTGTAACCGGACGTGTCGCACTCCTTCCTGTATGTCTAGACATAAAAAGCCTGTAGCAAGGCCGGTGGCTGGAGGGTATGTCAGCGAATGCGAGTCAAATAAAAAATGCCTAAAATGCGGAAAAATGTACTACGTCGCTATGACTAAAGATAGCAAGAGACACAAGTGTCCAACCTCTAAATGTAAAATTTGCAAAGTGAAATTAGCTCCGGATTCTGACATAAACTCTAATGATCATCAGTGTTACATTCAACCTCTCCCTGCAACCACAGAGCACAATGAGAAACTGGTTTTCTATGATTTTGAAACATTTGTGGGACAGGACTGTGTGCATCACCCGTACCTGGTGTGTACAAAAACTTTACAGGGTTCAGAGTGGGGTGCTTATGGCTTAGATTGTGTGAAATCTTTCCTCCTGCATTTCAGAAAGCCTCAATATAGAGGAGCTGTATTGATAGCACACAATGCTAAGGGGTTTGACAGCTACTTGATCCTCAATGGTATGATAAAGTTGGGTTTAAAACCGTCTCTCATCATGCACGGAAGCAAAATCATCTGCTTCCAAGACCCCGATTATGAGATAAAATACATAGACTCCCTGTCTTTCCTCACCATGCGTCTTAGTGCCATGCCTAAAGCGCTGGGCTTCAGCAATCAAACCAAGGGGTATTTTCCTCACGGGTTCAGCTCAGAGGAGCGTTTAAACTACACAGGGCCCTACCCTCCGCCGCAAGATTACGGCGTAGAGCGCATGGGTCCCCGTGAGCAGGAAGAGTTTTACGCTTGGTACAGAGAAGCTAGCCGGGGAACCTTTGACTTTGAGAAAGAGGCCAAACATTATTGTAAAAATGACGTTGAAATCCTCTTAACCGGCTGCACCAAATTCAGAAATGAGTTTCTTCGAGAAACAGGTGTAGACCCTCTCAGCTGCGTCACCATCGCCTCTGCTTGCATGAAGGTTTTCCTAACCAATTTTCTGCCTTCTAAAACCCTAGCGATACCTTCACCAGATGACTACAGGGGCCAATGCAAATCCTTCTCCAATGCCTCCATCCAGTGGTTGGAGTGGGTAGCGCACAGCCAAAACATCTTTATCCAGCATGCTCTAAACAGGGGTGAAAAACAGATTGGCAAGTACCATGTAGACGGCTACGCCGAGATCGAGGGTGTAAAGTATGCTTGGGAGTTTCTGGGGTGCTTTTATCACGGTTGTCCGTCTTGTTTTCAGCCTCACGAAACCTGCCCTTTGACCGACGCTCCCTTTGAGGAGCTGCACGTGGCCTGTGAGGAGAAATTACAGACACTAAGGGCTGTTCACGGTATCCGTACGGTCGTCATCAGAGAGCACGAATGGAGGGAGATGAAAAAATCCCATCCAGGGGTGAGAGAGTTTCTCAAGGGTTTCGAGCCTCCAGAGCCTCTCTCTCCCCGCCAAGCTCTTTTTGGTGGTAGGACGAGTGCTGTCAGGTTGAGGTACACGGCGGGTGAAAATGAACGAGTACACTATGTAGATGTTACTTCCCTGTACCCGTTTGTCAACTGTAGCTTTCCTTACCCACTAGGTCACCCTACCATCATCTACAAAGACTTTGACGAGCCTCAAAACTACTTTGGTCTGATCAGAGCTGTGGTGTACCCGCCACGAGCACTGTTTTTCCCCGTTTTACCCCACAAAACGTCTCACGGTAAATTGGTGTTTACCCTCTGCCGCACCTGCGCAGAAATCAATAATCAGCAGGGTCCTTGCTGTCACGACGACGAGGCCAGAGCTTTGACGGGGGTTTGGGTCACGGCTGAATTTAACAAGGCTCTAGAGTTGGGGTATAGAGTTGCAAAAATCACGGAGGTGTGGCACTTTGACAGACAGAGCGATTCCATTTTTGTCAACTACATACACACATTTCTGAAAGGTAAGCAGGAAGCTTCGGGGTACCCGTCCGAGGCAACGGATCAGGAGAGCAGGGAAAGGTACATCAGAGACTATAGAGATAATCAAGGTATTCAATTAGACGCCGACAAAATCGAGGCAAACCCTGCAAAGAGACAAGTGTCCAAACTGTGTCTCAACAGCTTCTGGGGGAAGTTTGCACAGAGAAGTAACCTGACTCAGACCACCCTTGTCAGTGAGCCTGAAGAATTTTTCAGCTTTATGTTTTCGGGGAAATACAGAGTCAATTACTTTAGCTTCCTCAATGACAAAACTGCTATGGTTCAATGGACCTACAGTGAACGCTGTGTCGTGCCCCCCAACAAGGTAAATAATGTCTTCGTAGCCGCATTCACCACCGCTTACGCTCGCTTAAAGCTGTACAGTTATTTGGAGCGGGTGCAAGAGAATGTTTTGTATACAGACACAGACAGCTTGGTGTACGTGGTGAAAGATGGAGAGACTCCCCTGGAAATGGGTAACTACTTGGGTCAGTTGACGGATGAGTTGGGGGGTGACAGCATTCAGGAATTTGTGGCTGCCGGTCCCAAGAGTTACGCCTACCAAACGGTCAAAGAAAAGAAAGTAGTGTTGCGTGTAAAGGGTATTACACAGACCCTGGAATGCTGTGAACGGGTCAACTTTGATAGCGTCAGAGAGCTGGTGGAGGGTTACTTAAACAACTCTGAAGAGGGTCTGATTGAGACCCCTCAGCACAACATCACTCGTGATAAAAGGGGGTTTCTGTTGAAAAACTCGTCATTTCTGAAAAAGTTTAGAGTGGTGTACGATAAGAGATGTCTGTTTGCCGACGGAAAAACTTTGCCTTTTGGTTATTAGAACATTTAGGGAAAAAGAAATGTCACACCTTGCTGCTATGGAAGAGATTGATTTTGATCCTAGACTGTGTATGCCTTTTTCATGTTTGATTGTGGGACCCAGCGGATGTGGGAAAACTTATTTTGTCAAAAGTGTACTGGAAAACTGTGAACATGTGATGAATTCAAAACCGGAAAACATTGTGTGGATTTATACTTCTTTTCAACCCATGTACGCTGAACTGCAGAAGATGAATAAAAAGATTAAATTTGTCAAGGGACTGCCTGATTCTTTTGAAGATGAAAATCTGTTTCCTCCTGAACAAACTCATTTGATCGTTCTTGATGATGTTATTTTTCAAGCCTCCGATCACCCTGAAGTGGTTAAAATTTTTACGCAGTACAGACATCATAAGAATATGAGCGTCATGATGCTGACGCAGAATGTATTTCACCAGGGTAAACACAGCCGTACCATTAGTTTGAACAGCAATTATCTGCTGATGTTTAAAAACCCTCGCGATAAATTACAGATGAACATATTAGCTCATCAAATCTTTCCCTCACAAAAATCCTTTTTCTTGGAAAGTTTCGAAGACGCCACCAAAGATGCCCACGGATATTTAATCATCGACCTCACGCCCGCCTGCCCAGAACAATACAGACTGAGGTCGGGTGTGCTTCCTCATCAGTGGCCGGTCGTTTATATACCCAAAACAAAGTAAGCCATCATGTCAACACGGTTAAAAAGAAACGCTCCCTTACTAAAAGCTCTGTACCACGCCAAGCCTCAGAAACGTAAAGACATTCTCACCCACTGCTCCCCCGACTTTCTCCAGGCTCTGTGTGAGATTGCCTTAAATCTTTTGAAAGGAAACATCCCTCTGTCTCCGACTCAATACAAGAAATTAAAAAAACAAAAGAAAGTTATCAGACTGCTGGCGGATAAAAAAACCAGCCTAAAGCGCAAACACCAGACTCTGAAGAAACAGTCGGGAGGTTTTATTTTACCCCTGCTTACAGCCGCCATTCCTATGATTGGAGAGCTTCTAGGAGGAATCATTAGAAGGAATTAAAATGTCTCTGAGGACGGCGCAGAAAATGTTTCTCGTCTCACCCCACCAGTTAAACCGTCTGACTCATTCGGAGGCGTCTATTAGACAAACGGCCGAAGATGATTTGGATGCAAGAATGAGAGCGATATTAAACGAGCCGGGGTTGAGCTCGTACGAAAAAATTAAAAAATACAATGCCCTGCTGCAGAGATATCTCACCTTGATCAAGCAAGGGGAAAAAGAAGAACGACGGATTACATTGACTCTACCTCAAGACCCGTCGACCGAGAACCCTGAGGCTCAGGCCGAGGCTCAGGCCCAGGACGACGCCGTTGCTGAAAAACAACAGGCTGACTCGGATGACGCGGTGAACGAGGTGTTGAATAACCTTCCAGTGCGAGACCGCAAGAACGCCAGGTACATCATGAAGAAATTAGCCGAGAGCGGCGATGGATGGACTCGGAAAGGAGAATTTGTTTACAAGGGCAAGATTGTGAAAGGCTCCCATATGATTGATTTATTTAAAAATCTTTTGCTCTCTTATAAAAAATCCAGAACTCCGTCGCCTAAAGGCTGGACGAGTTTAAGTACTTTGATGGAACTCAACATCCCCTTATCCTGTGTAAATAACCCACGAGCTCGCGATCAATACCGTCGTCTCAAAACAGACGGAGCCCTGATTGAACCTGAAGAAGAAGTCTCCCCCAAAGACTGGACCGTAAAAAGGAAAATAACATTATCCCCCCGATGGATTACGCCGGTGGAAGAAGAAGAAGAGGATGAAGAAGTCTTTCCGAAAGCACGGACCGTAAAAAAGAAAATAACATTATCCCCACGCTGGATTACATAGCAGAAAGAAAACCCAGACTGTGTAAAACAAGAAAATCTTGGATCAACCTTCCCCCATAAATTTATACATAACATATATATGAGTCGAGTCAATGTTTTTTTGTCTTTTCTCAATAAATTGTTTATTACTCACATTCAGAGTCTACAGACATTTTTCTTTTATGAGTGTGTTATTTAAAAGCAAAAAGCAGAAAACATTAAGGGCTACAGACAACTTTTTAAAAAAACAAAAGCAGAAACAAAGTCTACAGAGTACAGAGAGTACATGCATCTCACAAGTTGTAACACTCTTTAAACATTTGTAAAGAACAAGCCCCATGGTTAAAAGATTCGGAGCTTTGATTTCTGATACAATGTTGATATTTTTTCACAAAGTTGGACGCCTTAAGGTCATTTTTTAACACATCATCTTGATACAAAGACAATACTCGCTCAAAAGATAATCCGCATGCCCGGTGGCAGAGGTAATATACGCAGTGTTGACCGCACACGGTGGACAGAGGGTGTTGAAGCTGATGGTTGTGGTAGAATACGCGGCGAGTCCCATTATGGTTTTTCAAAAACTGTAAGATGCTCGAGGGGTAATGGGGAAAATCTGGGGGTAGTCCAAAAGAGTCAAAAAAGGTTGCGTTACCGTCCTCCTCCAGAGTTAAAGATAGCCAGTGTTCCCCTGGTTCGTGTCCTTTATGCGTGTTTACAATAAAGTAAGAGGGGAGTCTAAACGAACGACTCAGTAAAGGTAACTGGTCAGATGCCCACACACCGCAAAAGACATCACCCAGCAGATGCCGCAAAAGACCTTCCAACTGATGATTATTCATTCTTCTTGTTTTTAATAATAATCCACCAGTACCTGTCTTTAGGGTGGATTTAGCGCAACATATTAATTTAGAGGGCCCGTGGCAGGTAGCCTTGACTGAGATTTCATACCCGCACAGCTGGTTTAACATTCCCCAAGATGAGGCCTACTTTGAATGGAGGAGAAAACCTAACCCCGAGAATCAAGAGTCCGAGGTCCGCCGCCAAAGGTTTAGGGGAGGTTATTACACAGTTGATCTCCAGAATGGAATCGTAACAAGCATAAACGATGAGAGTGACGGTATGCGGTAAGGGAACTCTGAATCTCATTTCCAGTCTTAAAGTTCCATTGGACACGGGGGACAAGGCTTCGATGTCTTCGCCAGGGTTGAGATTAAAAACAAATAAAGAGTATCCGTTCTGAAATTCCTCGCGGTTGATGCTTAGAGGTAAATCTTTAAGATGTCTCCCAGTGGCGATAAACATGTTGTAAAACTCTCTGACAGAAGTCCCCTGGTTAAATTGGGGTTGGAAAGCCTTGGCCGGAACCTGTCTGCCGTCCTGACACAGGGCCAGATATTCCACATCATTATGGGCAAAATTGAAGGGCGACAGGTCTCTTCTCCCTGTGAAGGCTTCGTGGTTAACCATCCCTACAACCACGTACTTTGGCATGGTACCCAGAAAGAGGTTCTCCTGGTTACATATTCTAGAATTCTGAGGGATGGAGTAGGTTTTTACATTAATGCGTGATAGAGGGTATAGGGCGTTACCCCTCATTAAAGCAGACGCATGCCCTAAACGAACAGCGGGGGCAACGGTCACTTTTTTCATCATCGCTGGCGCGGGTCAGTTTAATTCTCAAGTCTACAGAGTTCAAAAGAAGCCTCTCGCAGAAAAATATGTCCCCGTGGAGAGGACCCAGCAGTTGAACCTCCCTAGAACCAGCTGTAAACCGACCTCTCTCATTTAGACCTCTGTTAGGTCCGTTATTGATCACTATAGAGTCTATAGCCCCGGCCGTGTCTTTGTAAAACAGGCCCGCGCTGAATTGTCCTTTTAACGTATCAGTTGAATAGTTGAGCAGAGTTTCGATCATAGCCCTGTAAGGGTGTGTGGCGCTAGACTGTGAAATCAACCTATCTCCTAGAGTAACGTCGCATTGGCTAAAAATGGTATTCAGAGGATAGTTGATGAGTGTCACCGGCTCTCCGTCCTGCAGGTCGGTACCGTCCGCGTTGGTAATTTTCAGGCTGAGGTGCAACAATGTGTCGTTCAGATCCAAATACTTTTCACCGTCTCCGGGGATAAAGAACTCAATGGGGCCTCTATCGGTAATGGCAGATAAAGGTAAAACTTCCACGTAGACCTTATCTTCGATAGAAAGCTGCGTCATGGGGGCTGAAAATAAATCCAGCTCCCCCATAGTACACTAGGCGGATTTATGATGTAACAGAGCCATGGTTTCTCTTTTCTAAAATATGTCGCTGCTCTGGACTGAGCTCCTTCCTTTAGGTAGGTTTCTTCCGACTGATTTTCTCTTTTTTGAGTTTCTGCGTTTTTTACTTCCCTCCGTAACGCGATCTCCCGGCGGCCTCTTCCTCAGTCTCCGCGACAAAACCATTATACCGCCTGATCCTTCTTGACTCTGGTTCTTGGCAAATTTCCCCATCGCCTGACTTATCACGTCAGAGGCAATGTTGGATGCGGCCGATTTCAGATGAGGTTTAGCAATGGCAAAACCTCTTTTCACCAGAGGGGATACAAAACGAAACAATTTTGAAAATATAGAGCCTATACCTCGGCCGTACATGACAGGTGCTCCGTAAAAGCCGGGCAGAGTGCCGCCGACTTGATTTTCATAATAACTCACAAAACGATGAGGATCCGATCTCAAAGACACCTGCGCCATGATTGATCCCTAAGGCAAAGCTTTTACAGGCCTAAAATGCAGTTTCACGATAGTTTTCCCGTAGGTAAAGTTTACCGGGACGTTTTGATCCGTTTTAATCTCAATCTGAATGTTTTCAATATGTTTCTTTGCCACAGGTAGATAGTCGGCAGGGTTAAAACAGTGTGTGACTATGTCACCAAACGTCCCCTCTACTTTAACCGTGCGCAGGAGAGGAGCGTAAGCGTCACCCACCATCTGATGACGGACCACGTCGCTATAACAGTAAAGCTGATAGAACCCCGACTTTATATCCGCCGGATAGGGAGCCAGTCTCACGTCGAACTTAATCCATTCTCCCGGTTTGAATCCCAGCATGTAAGCCACGGGTGGAAAAAAGCGTAGATGGTATTGACCACCCGCTTGACATTCAAATCTTTTTTGAATCACGCTATAATTTAACTGAACATCGGTTCCAATTTTTTTAAGAAAAGCTTCCACCTCTTTCTCGAGCTGAGGCAGGTTCGTGTAATAACCTCCCCTAAACCTTTGGCGGCGGACCTCGGACTCTTGATTCTCGGGTTAGGTTTTCTCCTCCATTCAAAGTAGGCCTCATCTTGGGGAATGTTAAACCAGCTGTGCGGGTATGAAATCTCAGTCAAGGCTACCTGCCACGGGCCCTCTAAATTAATATGTTGCGCTAAATCCACCCTAAAACTAGAACTTGTATTGTTTTTAAATACATCGAGGCTAGCGTTGGAGGGTAGTGTTACATAAAACCCCTCGCCTGACATTTGATCCATGGTGTAATGAAACAGATGAGAAGAGAAAGTAGGTTTTATACATTTTTCACTTGAGAGGCCTTGACCCAGCTGTTGAATTTTTCGGGCCAGTTTTTCCAGTGTACTAAAACCTGTTTTTCACCCCCGACAGTACGTCGTCTCAGAATTTTCTCCACCTGATACAGCTTGTCTTTAGCCAATTTTACTTTTTGCAGCTCTGCCTCATAAAATGATCCCTCGATAGGTTCTCCGTCGTAATCTTTGAGTTTGTATATGGGGGGAAACCGGGGAATGCAGTCGGATATTGTAAACACTTCGTCCGTAAAACTCTGTTCATATTTTTTGTCAAACACTCCTCTCAACTTTGATATTCTGACGAGATCTCCCTTCTTGAAATTCATCTTTAATTTGTCCTTGTGACGGATGGGGAAAGTACCGTACAGGTTTTGAAACACTTGAAAGGCGTTCTCCGACGTCACCTGCATAGGCGTCATTTTTATACTCTTGTGATAGCTGTGGTTATAGCTATTCACCATGTCTTGTAAGACGTCGAGGTATCGTCGGGTGTTTTTAGCCGTAAAATATCTCCACATTCTGGTTTTTAGCGTGCGATTAAATCTTTCAATCACAGAAGCCTTTAGATCGCTGGCTGTGGCAAAATGTACGATACCGTGTTTCTTCATCAAAGCCTCAAAACTCTTGTTAAAAAACTCTTTACCAGCGTCCGTTTGCAGCTTTTCCGGAGTCTGACTGTCTTTTAAGACGGACTCAAAGGCCCTAGCCACCTCGGCGGCGGTTTTCTTCTTCAAGACACGTACGTAAGCCTTTTTTGAAAATATGTCTATGACCGTCAATAAATAATTAAACCCGTCGTTATGTTTTGCCAAGGCTTGCATGTCACAAAGGTCGGCTTGAAATTGGTTTAAAGGTCTAGGGACAAACACTCTGTTTCGGGTAAAATGTGTTCTGGCAGGTTTATGCAGAGTATAGGCATCCTGCTCCGATAAAAAATCTTTGACGTTTTCAAGTTTGACTTTCTTGCCCGTTTCATCTCGCACAGCCGCGCGGAGACGTTCTACCCCTCCGAAGCTGCCTGGATGTGCCGGGTTGTAATACACTTTTTTCATGAAACGTTTCTCCGCCATCCTATCGTCTCGCCTTTAGCAGTATCCGAGGTTTTACTGAAAAACACAGGCTCGACGGTGCTTCTTTATTCAGTTCTTTATTAATCCATCGTTTACAAATTAAAAAACAATACAATGTAAAGGGTATTCATTTGTTTTTTTTATTACCAACCATAAGCGTAACATAAGATAGCATATGTTTTGAGTATAAGAGTAATATAGAAGACTAACATTTTAACATCTTTAAGGCTTGGTCTAATATGGTGCAATCTAGAGTATTGTGAATAGCATAGTGTAATTCTTTCAATTGAATCGCAATATTCACAGACACATTGCTTTGCAGGTAAACACACACCACGTCAACAAACAAGGCATACAGGGTGAACAGATGGGAAACTTTTATATCAACCATATCTTTACTCCATTCTGTCATGATTTTTCCAAAAGTGTCTGACAAACAAGTTTCACTTATACAGAGGGTGCGCTGTACAATCGGTTCCCAGGATGAAGCATGGGCTCGTACTTTATCAAAAATGTTTTCCAGTCGCTCGATTTCTGCATCTCTGACAAAACCGTACGTATTGATGTGTTTAAAAACTCTGTTTTTAATGGCCCGTTCCAAAAGATCTATTAACTGACAAACAACATCACAATCCTCCACACAGCTAACAAGTTTTATCCAGTAATTACCCATTTTATTGATCTTTGTCCCAACAGTCCTTCATCACTCGAAGCTGACCTATTTTTACCACATCCTCCCCGATCAGGTTGTCGTACATGTCGTGGATAGCTTCGTAGATCTTCCTCGTTGATTTCAGTTCATGTAAAAGCGTCTCTGCAACTGTTTTGACTCTGACCTCGTCCGCTTGGATGTTGCGCATGTGTAGCAGACACTGAATGGTAGGAATGAATCGGGGGGTCCAGAGTCTTTGCATCAGCCGGTAAAAGTTGGTCGAGTAAAAATCATCCTCGAGTATTTCCAAACACTCGTGTTGTCTCTGGCTGGGGTGGTTGGTCAGAAAGCCGTGGCAGGCGTCTTTCCGGTAGTTACCCAGAGTAATGTTGAGCAGATGGAGCACGGCGGTTTTCACAACGTTGATGAACCCGGAGGACACCCACCCGTCGACTTCATCTTCCTCGGGGGCTGCTTCTCCCTGAGGAGATGCAGGAGAGGGAGGAGGCGTCGGCGGGGGTATGGGAGAGTCAGGCGCTTGGGACTCCTCAAATTCGATGTCAGTTTCATCCGAGTCGGAGGAAGCGTCGGGTAAGTCGTGCTTATCCGGAGAGGGTGGGTTCAGAGAAGGCTCTGTCGGAGGCTTCTTCACCATCCTCAGACGAATGGGCTTGGGACAAACACAAGTCAGCCCTTCATCGTCAGAAGAGTCAATCGACGGACGGGGGTCCGGCGAAGGTTCTCGCTCCCAAAAGGTTGTTAGACTGGTCTGACTCAGGTTCCATCCGGTGCTCTCCATCTTTTTCTCCTGTTGCTCGATGTCTGATTGTGTCGGGTTGTTTCTGTCGGTCGAGGGTTGACTGTGTCCCCAACGGGTACTCCTTATATTACGTAGTTGGGGCTGTGGAGGCGTGGTTAAGGTTGTAGAGGCGTGGTGGAGGCGTGGTCTAAAAGATCATAGCTTTCTTTGTGACTAGAGCGTCCCTCCAGTTGCGACAGCTGTGAAAAAGAGAGGTGAATCTTTCAGCTTCTTCTTCCATCTTTTCAGACCAAGCAGCGACCGGCAGGTCTAACAATGTCCGAAATACCCCACAATCAGAATTAAAACACTCCAAGACGAAATGCTCTACAGCTTCCTTTTCCCCGGACTTGCGGAGGCTGACGCGGAAGAACCATCGACCAGAGGGTGAAGTTTTCGTCTGCCATACAGCGCAGGTAATAATTTTTCTCTGAGCTTCTTCGTCCTCCACGTCGAAAGATTCCAATCTTACTCGTTTAGCAGGTGTAGAGAGGGTTTGCTCTTCATCCGTCGTCTCCTTACTCCCTTGGAGATGATGCATCACCAGTTTCAGCACTCCCCAGTCGTTGGAAGTCAGCGTTGCTATGGCAGTCACAGGCTCCAACGTTTCACCTTCATCCAGCTGGTAAAAACAAAGATCACCAGTTTCGTACTTGAACACGTAGCCCCAGACTCCGCGTAGACCGTAGGGTTCTAAAGACCATTCTTCTTGCAGAGACTCGGGTGGAGGCACCTGAGTTCTACTCAAATAGACGATGCGTTTCTTCGGAGCATCCGTTAGTGAGGCTAATTCTTGATAGATTGTGACGGGCGTCTCGCTAATGAGCGCCACAGCGGGTCCTGTCTTAGATGTTTTAGAGTCTTCCATGTTTGTTTGTTTCTATCTCTCCTTCACTCCAACAAGACCGAATCTGTTTTAAACTAAGCAGTTAAACAAGGGTTAATATAGGAGCTAAGAAGGGGGACGGACGAGAGGAGGAGCAAAAGGAGGGGCCCAAAAAAACAATTTTTTTAAATGCATGGGGCGGGACTTCCGGTGACAAATACCGTGATTTGATTGGATGAGGCGGGACTTCCGAGGGGGCGGGGCTTGTGACGTGGCACGTTCTGATTGGGACCTGTCAACAGCCTTGATGGAAAGTGGTCCCTATTTCTCTCTCTTAAAAGCAATCATTTAGCTAAACTTCAAGCATGCCTCAAGGACATAAAAACCTGGATGACCTACAATTTTCTGATGTTAAAAACTCAGACAAAACTGAAGTTATTGTTATTTGGCCCCAAACACCTCCAAACACATTATCTAAAGATAAAGTTTCTCTAGATGGCATTGCCCTGGCCTCCAGCGCCACTGTAAGGAATCTTGGAGTTATCTTTGATCAGGATATGTCCTTTAATTCCCACATTAAACAACCTTCAAGGATTGCCCTCTCTCTCGCCCACCCTCTCTCTCTCGCCCACCCTCTCTCTCTCGCCCTCCCTCTCTCTCTCGCCCTCCCTCTCTCTCAGTGCTGCTCATGGTGGGAACTGTTGGGTCTCTGTAAATATTATAAATACGGTCTAGACCTGCTCTGTATGAAAAGTGCCGAGAGAACTTTATGATTTGGTGCTATATAAAGTTTAATTGGATTTTTTTTTTTTTTTTTTATTATACACAGAGTCAGGTACAGCAAGTAAATCAGATGGACTTAAACTTTTTGGAAGGTGTATTTTTTTGTTTCCATAGAGCTAGGCTAACAGTTCCCCCCAGCTTCCAGTGTTTGTGCTAAGCTAGGCTAACAGTTGGACTGTTAGTCTGTGTTGGACTCTGACGGTAACTTACCCCTGGAACAGGAAGAGGTTGAGGTAGTTGTAGCTCTTTGTCAGAAAGTTTCCCAGAACTCGTGTCGGGTAACCAGATCGAATTTGATAGGCTGACAGACCGAAGTAAACACACTTGACAAAATACCAGAGCTGAGCCACCAGGTTCTGATTGAAACGCCTGGAGAGAGAGAGACACACACACACACCAGATTTGTAACTACTGTAGTTCATCAGGAGTTTATTTGTAGTATCTGTAATTTATCAGTAACCATCATCACCATCTGTCAGCATTAAGACATGCCATCTGTGTGAGGAAACTACCTGAGTGATACTCAAACATTTTACAGTAACCACGGTGATATTTAGAACAAATAAAATAACATTTCTGTTTTAGTTTGACTTAATTTAGGGTTAACCCTAACCCACTAACTGCTTGGTGCTGCTAACACCTGCTGCTATTGATCAATGCTACTGTTACCACTAAATGATGCTGCTAACTGCTATTTACTGACCAGTGCTTGTCCCTGCATCACAAGCTAAATGTAACCCAGATGGTGTTTAAGAAACAGATTAGTGTCGGAGCTCAGTTATGGTGTAGCTTCAAAACCCCATGTTAATGAGAAGCAGGTAAAAGTGTTACCTCTCAGTGACCGTTGGCAGGATGAAGAACAGCCAGAAGTGAATCCCAAAAACCAAAATCACCTGGAAGACCAACTTCCCCAAAACCGTCTTCCTCAAATACAGAGCCCTGTCTATCACCATGGTACCTGCAGACAAAAAGGTGGACAGTGAGACAGGTAAACAGACAGGTAAACAGACAGACTGTTACGGGTTGCCATCTAGGCAGCAGGGAGAGGACCCAAATGCAGACGGTAGAGGCAGCTCCAGCAGTGCAAAAGGTTTTATTAAAGAACAAAAAACGCTTACATGCAGGCAACACGGACACCAGGAACTCTGGGAAACAGGGAAACCGACACACAGGGAGAGACAATTAACAACAATGAACCAACAAGGAACAAAGGCAGGGGACTGGTATATATATGGGGGAGGAGACAATGAGGGAAGCAGACACAGGTGGGTAACAAGACACAGGTGATACCAATAAAACACACAAGCGAAACACAAACACAGACCAGCACACAAGAGACAAACTCAGGAAACTTAAAAAATAAAACAGGAAACAAGAGCAACAACACACACAGTCCACACATGAGTCCTTGGGATCATGACACAGACAGACAGGTCGACGTACCAAACTGGATCAGAACCATCACCAGGAAAGCTTCAGGAACTTGGTCTTCTGAGAGGGAGGAAGTGATGTCAGCAGCTGCAGAGTGTTTCTGAGAAATTAAAATAAAATCAAACAGAATAATTGAGGTAAATAAAGTTTCACTCATAGTGAAACATGATGTGATGCGGTCAGTAAATAAAACTTTACTCCGAAGGCCCAGAAGCCAAAGACAATGATGATGAAGTCAACGGTGTCGGCAAGGAACATGAGGACATAAACATCAGTGACGGCGCTGTATTCTGGTTGGACAAGAGCTCTGAAAAACTGAAGGACCGGATGGTAAAGAGACATACACCTAACACAGAGAGAGAGAGAGAGAGAGAGAGAGAGAGGGGGAGAGAGATTCACAGATCTTTACTGAAGTAAACACAACAACGACTATGAAATTTCACATTCAGGTATTTAAGTTGACTTATAAGTTTAAAAAAAAGTTAAAGTAGAAACAATAATAATAGCTGGCTTGTTGATATTGTACAGTAGCGCTTCAAATAGAGCTTTTTCTCTCTGGAGAGAGATAAATATAAATATACATATAGACATACAAGAAATATAATATAAAATGCACAAAAAAATCTACTACTGTTGCTTACTACTACTAAAGCATTATGGAAAAAAGTGCTATATAAATGTAGCCATTTACCACTCATCTGAGTCTTCAAAATAAAACAATAACATCTTTAATGTTAATTTAATGTTATTTTCATGAGTGTTCAGTAAGTAGTACTGATACTACTGATGCAATGAATACAAATACAAGTTCAAAATACAATAAATACTAAATTCAATCATAGGTCCAAAGCTCCGTTGCTCAAAAGAGCAATCCTTATTAATGTTTTTGAATTTGGAGAATATTAGTTGGGTATAAAACATGTTGTATTTCCAGATGAGTTTCTCTTGTCCTGTTGTGGAGAAAGTACTTAAAAGGCAACAACTATGTTCATATCAGATATATCAACATGTTCTCCAGTTCATCTCAGATTTAACACAGTCACAGTAAATTTTTTCCTCGTCTTTCTTGTTATCATTTTGTTACTTCATGTTGGATCATTTATATCGAATCCATCGATCATAAAATCTGTTGAGTGATAACTCAATTGTAAAAGATATGACTTTAAGCGTTAGTATACCTGCTAACAGAGTACTTCTTGGCTCTGATGGAAAGTTCTCTGAGTTTCTCCAGCAGCAGATCGAACCTGCTGGGCTGCTGAGTTCTGGAACTCACGCTGCCTGAAAACACATGAACAAGAAGAGGAAAATATTAACAGCACTTACAATAATTAATTTGCACCATATTCCATCAGTTTATCAATTTTTCACCAATTATCCAGGCCCAGGTCACAGTGGCAAATTCCCCCTATCCCTGTCGTCCAGCTCCTCCTGGAGTATCATGAGGTGTTCCCAGGCCTGATGGGATAATCACTCCCGTGTGGTCTGGGTCAGCCCCTGGGTCTCCTCCCAGATGAACATGCCTCCAAACCTCCACAGGAAAGAGTCCAGATGGGATTTGAATCAGATGCCCGAACCACCTCAGCTGACTCCTTTCAACATCAAAGAGCAGCGGTTCTCCTTCAAGCTCCTTCTGGATGTCTCTAATACTGCAGTGGAAACTTATTTCAGCCACTTTCAGTCATGACCCAAAGCTCATGACCCTAGGTGAGGCTTGGAACGTAGACCAACCGGTAAATTGAGAGATTCATCGACAGGTCAATGAAATCAACAGAACCACATAATCTCTGACTGGAACAATTCAATTTAATTCAGTTTTATTTATATAGCGATAGCGAAGCGCAATACTAATAATAATAGCAACAGCAACTGCACACAACTACGGGAAGAAGTTGAATTAGTAACAAGCATTGATGGGATATGAGGGCGTACAGATGGAGAGGACGAGGAGGAGAGAGGTAGCTCAGTGCATCATAGGAAGTCTCCCGGCAGTCTAGGCCTATAGCAGCATAACTAAGGGGTGGCTCAGGGCTCACCTGAGTCAGCCCTACTATAAGCTTTATCAAAGAGGAAAGTCTTAAGCCTACTCTTAAATGTGAGGAGGTTGTCCGCCTCCCATACACAAACTGGGATCTGGTTCCACAGGAGAGGAGCTTGATAGCTGAAGGCTCTGGCTCCCATTCTACTTTTAGAGACTCTAGGAACCACAAGGAACCCTGCATTCTGGGAGCGCAGTGCTCTAGTGGGGTAATAGGGTACTATGAGCTCTTTAAGATATGATGGTGCCTGACCATTTAGGGCTTTGAAGGTGAGGAGAAGGATTTTAAATTCTATTCTGGATTTTACAGGGAGCCAGTGTAGAGAAGCTAATATTGGAGAGATATGATCTCTTTTCCTGGTTCTTGTCAGTAAACGTGCCGCAGCATTCTGGATCAGCTGGAGAGTCTTAAGGGACTTATTGGGGCAGCCTGATAGTAGAGAGTTGCAATAGTCCAGCCTAGACGTAACAAATGAATGGACTAGTTTTTCTGCATCTGTTTGAGACAGGATGTGCCTGATTTTGCAATGTTACGTAAATGAAAAAAGGCAGTCCTTGAAGTTTGTTTTATGTGGGAGTTAAAGGACATATCCTGATCAAAGATAACCCCAAGATTCCTTACGGTGTCACTGGAGGCCAGGGCAATGCCATCTAGTGAAACTATATCTTTAGATAATGTGTTTCGAAGGTGTTCGGGGCCAAGTTCAATAACCTCAGTTTTGTCTGAGTTTAACATCAGAAAATTGCAGGTCATCCAGGTTTTTATGTCCTTCAGGCATGCTTGAAGTTTAGCTAATTGATTAGTTTCATCTGGCTTGATCGATAAATATAATTGGGTATCATCTGCATAACAATGAAAATTTATGGAGTGCTTCCTAATAATATTGCCCAAAGGAAGCATATACAAGGTGAACAGAATTGGTCCAAGCACAGAACCTTGTGGAACTCCGCGACTAACTTTGGCGTGCATAGAGGATTCATCGTTAACATGTACAAACTGATATCGATCTGATAAATAGGATTTAAACCAGCTTAGTGCGGTGCCTTTAATGCCAATTAAATGTTCTCTGGTCTCTGTAATAGAATGTGATGGTCAATGGTATCAAATGCGGCACTAAGATCTAGTAAGACAAGTACAGAGACAAGTCCTTTGTCAGATGCAATTAGAAGGTCATTTGTAACTTTCACCAGTGCTGTCTCTGTGCTATGATGCTCTAAATCCTGACTGAAAATCCTCAAATAGCTTATTGTTGTGTAGAAAGTCACACAACTGATTGGCAACTGCTTTCTCAAGGATCTTAGAGAGAAAAGGAGGGTTAGATATAGGTCTATAATTTGACAAAAACCCTGGATCAAGAGTGGGCTTTTTAAGAAGAGGTTTAATTACAGCTACTTTAAAGGACTGTGGCACATAGCCTTTTAATAAGGACAGATTGATCATATCTAGTAAATAAATGTTAACTAAGGGTAAAACTTCTTTAAGCAGCCTAGTTGGGATGGGGTCTATGAGACACGTTGATGGCTTAGATGAGGAAATCATGGAAGTTAGTTGATTAAGGTTGATGGGAGAAAAGCAGTCTAAAGGTTTTACAGTTGTTTCTAAGGTTCCTGTGTTTGAAGATAAGTCAGTACCAACTGAGGGCAGGAGGTGCTGAATTTTGTCTCTAATAGTTAGAATTTTATCATTAAAGAAGCTCATGAAGTCGTTACTACTGAGGTCTATAGGAATACATGGCTCAACAGAGCTGTGACTGTCAGCCTAGCTACAGTGCTGAACAGAAACCTGGGGTTGTTGTTGTTGATGAGTAGTAGGCTGCTCTGGCGTTACGGAGGGCCTTCCTATAAATTTTAAGACTATCTTGCCAGGCTAAACGTGATTCTTCCAGATTGGTGGAACGCCATTTCCTTTCAAGCTTTCGCGATGTTTGTTTTAATTTGCAGGTTTGCGGGTTATACCATGGAGCTAACCTCCTCTGTTTTATTATCTTCTTTTTTAGAGGGGCGATAGAGTCGAGTGTTATTCGTAGTGAGCCTGCAGCACTATCAACAAGATGATCAATTTGGGAGGGACTAAAGTTAGCATAGGAGTCATCTGTTACATTGACACATGGAACTGAATTAAATGCTGATGGTATCACTTCCTTAAATTTAGCACCATCAGATAGACATCTAGTGTAGGAATGTTTGCCTAATGGAGTGTAGTCCAGTAATAGGAATTCAAAAGTTATTAAATAATGGTCTGATAAAAAAGGATTCTGTGCAAAGACTATTAGATGTTCAATTTCTATGCCATAGACAAGAACAAGGTCGAGGGTGTGGTTAAAACAGTGAGTGGTGTTTACTGTGTAACAGGACTGTCGTGTCCACCAATAGAGGCGGCGATAAACTAAGATGGAGCAGCAGGAACGTTTGTTTTAATAAACCAGTGACCCTAGGCAATCTGTTTAGGCATTTAGGTAAGGCAAGTTTATTTGTATAGCACCTTTCAACATTCAAAGTGCTTTACATATGATCAACACAGGTTGGTAGTGTATTCCATACATTCAACAATGCATTACAACAGACTTAGATTGCAGTTAAACAGTAAATTCTGGGAGAATTGGTGACAAAGGTGGCCTGAAGTTTCTTATTTCATTAGTGCAAAATTATACTGTTTGGCTGAGGTGAGTTGTTGCCGGAAGACGACAGTGTTTCTGGTTAAACAAAAAGGATCTTACAAACAGGTCTGTCTCTGTAGGGATCCCTTCCATAATGTTGTTCCAAAACTTTTGGTACCTATTAGTCATTTAGACCCCAAAATATGTAAAAATAGGGCCCAGGATTAAAACTACCAGAATTATCCTTTAAAGACATAGCAGCTGGGCTGGTTTAATGTGGGACTGTGTTGCCTGAAAATCTCTCTTGATGCCTGTGTAGGATCCGTATATCAGAAGGCTTTCACTTTGCTGCCAGTGGAGAGGGCATCGTTAACATGGTGATCGAGCTGCCAATGAAGGTAAAGAACGGCAGGACACCACATTATTTACACTAAATGCTGAAGTTTCCAATTGCACCATTTGGTTGGTTTCATCTTCAGTACTGTGATGTTTATGTACATCTTTGTGTGGTATTACTACTGGTCCTAATTAGGCTCCACTGAATTTCATTTCTCAGGGCATGTCAGGGGACACGGACAGAGAGAGTCACTCTTGTATTGTTCAGTACATCCTGTTTCCACCTCACTCTACATCTACTAAGGACAGGTAAGACTGGCAATAATCATCTGTATAGAACACCTTATTTTAACCACTGTGGTCAGACTGACCACAAAACAGGGTAATTTGGCAAAGTTGAACTTAACTTTTGTTGCAAAACAAGGTGACATCATGTAGCAGCACACATTCCTGGTACATTACTTTATAACATGATCAGTGTAATTCTTCTTCTTACCTTGTGATCATCTTGAAGGATGATGGAATGATTGCTGTTGTGATAATATTCCAGAGTTGCAAACTCCTTCCTTAAAGTATTGTAAACCACTGCAGTGTTCTGGCGTCTTATAAGCCTTCAAAGCCATCATGGATCTGTTACATCTCACCTGTACCTGAAGAAACGGCCTCCTGTTTTTTAATGTAGCACTAGTTTCAGTCTGAACACAGGGTGTCAGTGTGCATTGCTTAGCCTGATAATAAGAATGAACTGCCATTCTGTAATATTATTATCATAATATTATGACATTATTAACAGATACTAAAAGACCAGATCATATCAGCCCTGTTTCAGCCTCTCTTCACTGGTTAACAGTCAGTTGTATAAATGATTTTAAGATTTTACTGATCACCTTTAAAGCACTTCATAGTTCAGCTCCCAGTTATATCGCTGAATTTCTGCTCCCCTATGAGCCAGAGCGGAGCTTCAGATCCTCAGGCAGGGCTCTGCTGGCTGTTCCAAAGTGCTGCTCAAGACTAAAGGTGACCGGGCTTTTGCAGTCAGGGCGCCTAAGCTCTGGAACCCCCTGCCTGAGGATCTGATGCTGCATGAATTAGTGACATATTTTAAATCACTTCTCAAAACTTCATTTTTTTAAAATAAAAAATTATGATTAATGGTTTTATTGCCAACATGTCTTATCTGTTTTATTATTAGTGTTTATCTTTATTGTTGGGGTTATTTCTGTATTATTTGAATTGTCTGATTTCATTTGCCTCAGTCCTGAAATGTTTTTATCCCGGTTCAACCATGTAAGGCACTTTGTAACTTTGTTTTGAAAAGTGCTGTATAAATAAAGTTTCTTCTTATTATTATTATATTGCCTTGGTATTGTGACTGAGCTCTAGGAGGAGTTGAACAAATCCCTTAATAGACTTAGGAAAAACATTTCATGTTAAGGTCAAGGTATTTCATGCTGTTTTAATTGAGCTGTAATGGACCATTTGACAGCCTGTTGTCTTTTGTCTGGACTCCAGCTTCTCCACTGATGATGACAACGACACCGAGGTGGAGGCTGTAGATGTGGACACTGAGCTGAACCTTGTGACAGAGTGCTGGGTAGAACCACAGAGCGGCATCGTGATGAACTGCATGGACCAGCATCGCCACTTCCAGGGCCTCAAATACCAGGAGATCCCTCAAGCAGTGTGTATAACTGGTTTACACAGCAGCTAGTCCAAAATTGATAGTCCGTCCACTTATCCATGATGCAATAGAGTCGAGGGTCGATCTACATCTCTGTGTGCATGCAAAGAGCAGGTTACCTGTTTGTAAGGTCAGTTGTATTTAAGAAGCATTAGCTTGTGTTTAATAGTGGCCTATTGTGTTGTTATAGATCTTCCCAAGGGATCTGGCCTGTATGTCCACCATGATGACCTTTGAGTATTTGAGCCAACTGTGTCAGAATAAGGACCAGGTCTGCTCACTGCCAGCTGGACTCAAGGATGTGAGAGGTAATAAATCACATTATGTGCATTGTTAGTTGACTCTGTACATACTGTAAATTCTCAAATGATGGCCAGCAGCGGTGGAGGATTCAGATCCTTTACTTAAGTAAAAATCCTGTGGTGAAAATATTACCTAAGAAAATGTATGCAATGTACCTAAAGTATCAAAAGTAAAAGTAGTCATTATGCAGAAAAATGCTCCCTGTGAGTTTTATACTGTTTTATATTATTATTGTGGGTTATTATTACTGATGCATTAATGTGTAAGCAGAATTTAAATGTGGAAGTGTGTCGAGGTTAAGCTGAATTCAACAACTACTGTATTACTGCTGGGTAGAATAATCTATGAGAAAACCTCATATTAAGGGTACATTAACAGTAAAAAAAACAGCAAAATCGATTGCAATTGGAAATAACTGAAGATTCATTAAAGTTTCTGCCAATGTACCAATATATTTGTGCTGTACTAATACCTGTCTCCTGCAGCTACTGGCTCTATCAAATTGCTCATTCTTTGTAATCAAATCTGTGTATTGCTCTATTTGAAAGGCCAAGTCTTTGTTAATTGATGGTTGGGTTTCCTGTATGTGTGCAGAAGAAGCCCTGGCCTCTGAGGACAGCATCCACATGGTTCCTTTCCAGTTTGACCTCATTCAGCTGCTCCCAAAATGCCAGCAGGTTGAGCTCTTCTTCCTCACGTTCAGTACAGGTACATCACTCATACAGTCTATCTGCACAGTTTACTTCAACATTGAGAATAATATACATCCATCATGAAATAAATCCTTTTTTTCTAGCAATTTACAATGAAATAAAAAAACAAACTGGGAAAGTCAAGGAGTCCCAGGGAATACTTGACCATTTACCTTTTACAAAACAGTATGTGTTCCTTGTTGTCACCTGTATGTCTGTAGCAGTGGAGAATGGGGAGCAGGTTCACAGCTCCACCTGTTTGCCCAACGAGCTACTGCTCAGCCTCTTCCACAGCAGCCTGGAGCACGAGCTCAGTGACAGAGAGATCCCGTTAGCTGACAACGACCATGCCACCTTCATGCACCATATCTTAGAGCGAGAACGCGACGGCCATGTCGCTCCTTTCTCCTTACCTGTTATCAAAGGTCAGTACATGTCTCTGCATCTCATCTCAGCTGTTAGTCCTGCCAGTGTATGTGACTTTGTGAATGGCTTTTAGGTGATGACATGTACCTGTATCTGGTGTCCAGATTCAGGAAGGGCTTCCTGAGTCACTATCACCATTTCTGCCTCATATGTTTTGTGTGTTGTCAGAGGAGTGTGTAAAGCCCCCAGACAGACAGGACACTATGACATCATTCCACACCACTGGCAGCAGCAAAGAGGTGATGGGATCCACCAGCACTTTACAGGTAATCCATCCATAAACAACTGTTAAGCCATAGTAGTAAGTCAGTGATATATATGTATAGTACAATAGTATCAGAATTTGATTTTATATTTTGAATAGATTCATACAGCTGGTTCTAACAGACTAAAGGTGGAACTAATGAAATATAGAAGAGTTGTGGGATTTCCATATACCAACCATGTGTTATATTCATGTTATGGCAAAACTAAACACATTTACCTGAGCATATAACCAGTTGGTACTAGTCTGCTGTTAAACTGCTGTCAATGAAACTTAATACTTCCTGATGATTTTCACATTAAAAGTCTACCCTGAAAGTACATGTAAATGCACTAATCTATTAATGAGTCCTTACAAGTACAGTAATAAACATGTGTTTCCTCTCTGTCTTTGGCAGAGTTTCAGTAATGCAGACCTTGTGGATGAAGAGGCCTTGCTGGGGGAGAGCAGCTGCTCTGCGCCACAGTGGAGGTGCTACGCCAAGTACATCAGCTCCCAGCAGATCCTCCTCACCTTCCTCCCTGCTTCCTTCACAGGTACACCTTGAATTGTGTTTACTTTAATGTGGTTCTTAGGTTTTCAACCACATCCTCATAATACAAAAGAGTTCCTTGTGGATATGTTTATTTTGTAGATGTTCTGATGTTGATGGTGTCAGGGCTGGAGACAGAGCCTCAGAGTAACGTCAGCACGCAGGAGGATGACACTCTGACTCCCAGCAACAAATCTCAGGCTGACTCCCTGGCTGGCTCCACCAGTGGGCTGGAGAGATCTGAATCTGGCCTCAGTCTGGCTAATAGGATACGAAGGAGCTCCAGCAGCGGACACTTCAGCGCCAGGTCCCCTGTGCTCTCACCACGGTCCGAGGGCCAGACTGGGCTCGCTGACTCCCTGAACCTGGACCAGGACAGCTGGGACAGCAGAATGTTGGAGACAGAGATCGTGATCCCAGTCTCAGGTTTATTGCTCTTGTCCAGAGTTGTAGTCAAAACCAAATTGGTGTAGTCCAGTCAAAAATGGGTTAACTGTTACCACATTACGTACAAATATTTTAAACCCAACAGGTAGGGCCGAATGATGTAGGAAAATATCTGCTTTTCTAACTTTTCCAGATCTGGGAGAAAAGGAGGGAGTTCAGTTCTCTGAACCACAGAAGGCAGATTTCCACATCAGCTTCAGCAGGCAGCTTTCTCAGCAGAGTACCAGTGACAGCAGCCAATTAAAGTGTCCAGTCTACGTCTACAACTGCTCCATGGAGCACCTGAAGGCCCAACTGGTACACCCCAACTCCAGCCGCCAACCCAGGGACATCTTCTTCAGGTACTGTGCTGACCTGCAGGAAGAAAGACAAAGGCAGAAAGAAAACTGGTACCCATGTGAAAAGGTTTTCAAGGAATTACAGTGGTAATCAGGATAGATTTTAGATTTTGATCAATGCTGTGGGGTTTTTCACTTTCTAGACATCACGTCTTTCAAACAGTGGGCCTGTTCTGCAGCAGAACCATCCAGTGGCTTTTTTAGATATATACTGATTGTCAGCTAATTCCTAAATTACAAGTTAGAAAGTGAACAGAATTGATCCTTGCAGTGTGAATTTGGAATTATTGCTTACTATTTACCTACTGTCATCAACATTAATTAGTAGCATAATTCTTGTTTATTACAACTTAGGTCTTATTGTTGTAGTTTTGGCTATCATTCCTATCAGTATTAATAATACTGTACTCACCAAGGTCATTTCTGAGACCTGGGACCACAGTGACATCACTAAAAAGTAGTCAGCCAACTCATGTCAAGTAGATAATATGTGAATATAGAAAATTTGCAGTGTTGATATTTGGTGTCTAGTCTCTGACTTCCCTAAGGGAAGATAGATTCAGAGTGTACAGTCAGATGCTGGAGTGGAGGTGGGGCTTTTCGAAATGCTGTTTGAATGGCCGCAGCAAGTGACAGCACAGCTTTGGATGAGCGGTGTGGAAGCGAAAGAATGATCAGAGTTGAGCTGGAGGCTTGTGGCATCTGTGTCAGGAAGAACATGGAACTGAGTGTTGCAGCTCTTGACTCAGAATCTGAAAGTGACCTGACTTAAACTGCTTCTGCTCACCATTAATGGCGCATGCAACACAATTTTATTCTCTGTGATTTGAAGTTCAGTACCAAATGCACCTTGAGTGATATAGATTCCATCTCTCCTTCAGTTTTTATGTCCTCAGACTTGTGCTTTTGACTTCTTATAAATGAACCGGATATTTTCTAATACATCATAACATCTTTTGTATTGATGATTCAACCAGGAGAGTTCCATGGCCATCCAAGCCAACATTAACATTCAGCTAACATTGCTGTGGTTTAGTTAATGTCGATAGAATCTGTCTGATGTGTGACTCCTTTGTGTTCCTAGATTTCAGAAATTACTTTGAGGAGTACAATGTTATCATAAACTGATATAAATGATGGACAAAGCTACATGGATTATCCTTTAATTGAATTATTTCCCCACCATTGTATGACATAACTGACCCATGAATTTTGTCAGAAGTAAGTTGCAGTCCAGTTGTTAACCTGTGTGTCTCTGGTTGTCTTCACGTGAGAATAGAGCTCAAGATGCTGAATCCTGGGAGATGAATCAGCAGATGAAGTTCAGGTAGCACTGCTTGATTCTGTTTCTCTGCTCTCCTTCCCTCTCTGCGGAGGTGCTGCTCAGCTTTCATTGGATGCCTCTGACAACTTAGAACGTGCTTATTTTCTGTAGAGTGGGAAAGTGTCGCTTTTCTAATTCTGTAGGCTTTCCAGACCTGTCTGCGCTTCCTCCTCAGGCATGTGTTGCTACATACACACAGTAGGTGCAGTGCGGCCACACGAGTCATGAGTTTACAGAGTTTTCAATAAAAAATAATGCTGTCATTGCTGCACCAATTAGTCATCATCACCATGAAGTTAGGAAACCAAGAATATCACACCGTACAAGAGGTAATGTCAGATATAAAGGAAACATTTGGATGCGTGTGTTCGTGCATTAAAACTGATACTTGCAGTTTGTGCTGGCAGTTGATAGTGAGGAGGGCTGCTTCCCTTGTGTGGGGCCTTTAGGACTTGGGTGTGCAAGGAAATGCATAGATTGCCGTTATCTATTTCTGCTCGTTAAAGCTACACTAATTATTATTTTTTATATTAACAATATGTCAAATGTGTGACTGTGTGTAATGGTCACACAATAGTAAGTGATACTGATGAACTCACAGAATTCTCAGCAGACTCTGCAGCTCCCCTCAGCTCTACAAAGCTTCATTACTTCATACTTAAATGTTTGCTGACATGTTTGCCATAACAATGATAGTGATAGATGATAGTTTGTCAGATGCTTTATTTTCATGTTGTTGTGGACAAAAGATCAGTATGTTTTTAGTGTTTGATAATGAGGTTTTACTGACTAATAACAGGTACAGCTAGGAATATAAGCATTGGTTGAAGTCAGTCACTCAGCTGGTAACTACCCAGATATCCATGCAGGCACAGATAAAATATAACTGTGCCCAGACTCCCAACAGGTAGCCCAGTACTGTGGGTGTGGCCATGTTGGCATATTTTGTGGTCAAAGTACCCATGACAGCTGCAATTAACATGATATCTTACTTCCTTTTTCTTTGGAGACTGTCATACACTGGTGAGGAAACAGGGATCAAGTTTATTACGTGTAAAAAAAAAAAAAACACTACACAAATCATACTAAAATACCACATATTGATCCATCCATCTATGCTGATACCAAATAAGCAAATGTATTACAAAGACAATTAGTACCACAGAAAGAATAATTTACTCTATATTATTGATACCATAGAGGAAAAAAGAAGTTCTGTAAAGTTATTATAATTTAGTAGACAGATAATTTATTCATCAACAGATCATGATGCATTCTGCATCCCACCTGTCACACCTGCAGCAGTATCACATTACAGCACATTCTCTTTTGATACAGATGCACAGAGGGATCCTTTCTTCTCTGTAGACATTTTAATTGGGAATTGTTGTGCTCTCTTGCAGATCAGCTTTCTGTCAGTTTTTCTTGTAATGGCCCATGTGTATGGAGTCTGGAGTGAGTCACCAGAATCATT
This sequence comes from Macquaria ambigua, assembly GCA_008360985.2. Classification (NCBI taxonomy): domain Eukaryota; kingdom Metazoa; phylum Chordata; class Actinopteri; order Centrarchiformes; family Percichthyidae; genus Macquaria; species Macquaria ambigua. Next base: position 133,959 of record VMKM01000907.1, on the reverse strand, counting down.
TTAGACTTTTACAGTTTAATTTAATCATCAAAAAAAAATGTTTACTTTTTGTTGTCTTAAGGCAAAGAGAACCTTTCTAAAGTTTTAAGTCATCATGAGGTGAAAGGTAAATGTTAACACAGGAGACTAATTTTGGTTCTGGTTTAATTGTGAGATGAAATATGATACAGACACAAAATAAACAGAATTATTATTTGGCAAATTTAATGATCTCTTATGTTTTTATTTAATTGTGAGTGGTACAATGCATCATTTAAATGCAAATTCAATTTAACAAATTCTTTTAGCTTTTTAAGATGTATAACTGGATTAATTGTTAAGTATTTAACACTGTAAGACTATAATTCTTCTGGTGGCACACTTCAGACTCCATACATCTGTACATGTTGCTGTTCATGTTAAAGCGGTTCATGCAGAATGTTATGAACTGAAATGAATGTAGTTCCAAAAGTAAAGTATGTGTGGTTCTAAAGGTTTAGACCATAAATGGACTGCTGTCGCTCTGTTTATTCTACTACAGTTGGTATAACTTGGCTTGGTGCAGCTTAGCAGGTGACTGTGTATGTCGCAGCAGTTTGTCTTGAGGGACCTTTTGACACCTTGCTGTTACATGGACGAAAACACTTCAAGGTCTTTTTTCACCTGTTTCATGTTTCTCCCTCCTGTTTGTCCTGATAAATGAATTATTTTTGAATATGGCACTTAAAAATGCTGTGGAGGTTTAGCTGACCCTCACAGACTTGTTAGCTTCTTTGACTTTGCTTACTGTAATGGAGAACTGGGCCAAAGCTGTCTAAATGCTTATGCAAAATTACATGGAATGGAATTGTCTGTATTTTTAACTGACATTTTTACACATGTACAGTAGGTAAGATTAAGGTTATGTGGATAAACATAAATCTATTGGAAAATACTAAATTAAGTTATAGTCCATGTGGGTTCAGCAGATCCTTCATTAGTCTTTCTAACTGAGCATTTCCTATCTGACTGTGTTTGCTGTGCTGTTGTCATCTGGTAGGTCACTGTCTCAGGACCGCAGCAGTCCGTCCCCTTGGACTGACCTCCTGGCTCAGCCTCACAAACACAAGGAGCTGGCCAACTACTGCAGCCTGCTGCAAGAGCATTACCACCAGAGCTACGTCAAAGGTGACCTCCCTCCTCACCAACATACACTCAGGAGAAGATATGTTTTATCAGTAACAATTTCTTTAAGTGAAATTCTAAGGTAAAAATTCTAACTGTTGGAGCGCCTGGGAAGCTGAGTGGTTAAGCTGAATTCACATTGAATCAGGCGCTGCGGCGAAAACGCAGATTTTCCCCATTCATTTGAACCGGGGTACTGCGTTCAGGCTGCGGCGGTGTGGGCTGCAGGGGGTGCCGCAAAAAAACGCAGCGGCCTGTGGCAAAAACCGCACAGCTGTGAAGGTGGAAGAGAGACTGATCGATCGGTTCTGTGATTACTGTTCATCAGCTGTTCAACCCTGCCACGAGGAAGTACAAATTAATCGCCATGTAGTCGCTTGGCTTGTATCGGTCTTCAAGCTGGGATTGCTGGTTAGTATCAGACACTCCTACACCGCCGCACAACTCTGCTGCGAATCGCTGCAACGCCTGATTCAATGTGAAAAGAGCACATGCCACGTGGTGACCTTGGCTGCATGTCATACCCCCGCCCATTTTCTGTCTGCTTCTTCACTGTCAAACTGTCTGATAATTACAATAATGACAAAAAAATTATCTTTGAAAAAATAAAATTCAAACTGTTTATCTGTCACTGTCTGCAAAATTGCCCAGTCCAGTACTTACACTATGACTCCTTTATTAAACCCTGTAAATAGGAAATGGGTTATCTGCAAGGGGCTCTCTAAGGATGTGCCATTTATACACTTCTTTATAGCATTAGATGAAAAGGAAATTGCAAGTACAGGGAAGTGGTAAATGTACAAATTGAACTCTCTCAGCTTCAAGCCCATTGGTTTCTACTGAAGATGTACATCTTTAAAAAGGCCTCACAAGTAAATTGTTTTTAGCCATACTAACCTTAGGGATGGCCATGTCAGTCTGTATGTCGGTTGGTCTGTCCTCCACTATGATCCAGACTGAAATATCTCGATAACTGCGGGATAAATTGCCATGAAATTTTGTACATTATGGTGCCCAGAGGATGGATCATTCTGACTCTTCATCTAGCTCCACCATGAGGTTGACTTTATAGTTCTTTATTGAAATATCTCAACAGCTATTGAATGGATTGCCATAAGATTGTCCAAATTGTATTAACTTTCATCTCCTGACTTTTCATCTACTTTTCATCTGGAGCAGATCTCAAATTTTCTGGGAGTTTGTTCCACATATGTGGTGCATAAAAAAACTGAACGTTGCTTTCCCATGTTTAGTATTGACTCTGCTGACAGTAAGCAGACCTGTCCCATACCATCTGAGAGGAGTGGATGGAATAAACCATTCAATGCTTTATAAACCAACAGTAGAATGTAAGAATAACTTCTTTGACAAGCAGGAAGCCAGTATAAAGATCTGAGAACTGGAGTAATGTGATCCACTCTCCTGGTCTTAGTGAGGACTCTAGCAGCTGCAACTGTCTGATGTGACACCTGTAAAGACAGCGTTACAGCAGTCGAGCCTACTGTAGATAAACACATGGACACGTCTTTCTAAATCCTGCTGAGACATACTGATTCTTGATATATCCTTAAGGTGATAGTAGGCTCATCCAATCATTGATTTGTTGAATACACCTCCTCAGTGCTTGTATGGGACCATAGTCACCTGTTAATACCATGAATTTGTGTGTCATCTGCATGGTTATGTTATACTACTTTGTTTTCCACAATCTGTGCTAGTGGGAACATGTAGATGTTGAACAGAAGAGACACAAGAATGGAGCCTTGGGGGACTCCACCTCTCATTTTAGGACGCTCAGATGTGTTATTACCAATCGAGACAAAGTAGTCCCTGTCTTTCAAAAAGGATTCAAACCAATTTAGCACTGTGCCAGAAAGTCCCACCTGGTTTTCCAGTGTGTCTGGTTATGTTGTGGTTCGCCGTGTCAAATGCAGCACTGAGATCTAATAATACCAAGACTGAAACTTTTACATTGTCCATGTTTAAGTGGGTGTCATTCAAGATGTTAACAAGAGCAGTCTTGGTGCTGTGGTGTGGTTAAAATCCTGACTGGAAACATAAAAACAATTGTTTAGGGCCAAGAAGGTGTTTAGCTGTTGAAAATAGTAGAGAAGTGTTGACTAAGATCTGATGCCATGCAGTTAAAAACATGTTTGAAAAAGCCCGTAGGGAGATTATCAAGGCAGCAGGAGGATTTCAGATGGTACACAATTTCCTCCAAGGTTATGTGGTTGACTTGTTTGAATTTTTTAAAATACGCTGATTGGTTAATCGGTAAGTTGCTGCTGCAATGCTACAAAAATTGGACAGTTCTATTTTTAAGACAAAGCTGTGTGCGAAGTGTGTTGTTCTAAAATACAAATGAAAGTCAGTGGCAGTGTGTGGAACACAGCCTTACTCATTGATTTTCTCCCTGTGTTCATCAGGTGTGTTCCGCAGCCTGCAGCAGTCCCACAGCATCAGCTCCCAGGATGTCCTGATGGCCATGGACTACTGTGAAGAATCCCTGCAGGAGATCGATGTCACCTCCTTCCTGCAGACCCTCTGTGGACACATCAGAGTCTTCAGGGAGGTTGGGGAGGCTCCAGGATGGGAAGGGAAACCAAAACCTTCCAGGAGCCCTGCCACCTTTATCATCGGAGAGGTTAAGGAGGACCGAGCAGATGACAGGGCTGCCATGGCCTCCTCGTCCAGGTAAGACCATTGTTATGCCCGGCCTAGGGGTAAACCAGTGCACAACATAAAAAAAAATGACTGCCTTCTTTCCCTGCTCCCAAAGATGGTCAGTGCAACAACGGATGCAGTCCAAACAGAAATGATTTATTCATATCACAGGGTATAATTGGCGTCGGGGAGAGCACAGCCAAAATAACAAACAAAACAATCTATGTGAACCCAACTAATTTACCTAATCCAAAGAAACAGAAAAAAGAAATACAGGGATCTTACCTTACTCCCTAATATAAAACAGGAGAAAACAATGGTAGAAACAAAAACGGCTTCTCTGCCCTACAGGTACCCGGACTGCTCTTTTTAAAGGTATTCATGTAAGAACAGTAGCTAGGCACATTAGCACTAAGACAACGATTTAAATCCAACGACGCACAGCTCAGCACGGTATGGAACGGCAAAGAGAAGGAGGAAGTCGGTCTGGGCGGGTGCCATTTTAAAGTAGGCGCCATCAGTCTCCGGTCCAATCACCAGCCACCACCTGGAACTGAACATACTAGGAAAAACACAGAACAGGGTGAACAGCACCACCCTCAGGCAGGGAGGGACCACAGCATCAAAATCACAGTCACACTTAAAATATATACATTATGACCCAGGGTCATAACACCATGTATATTAAACATAAGCAGGTTTATAGTTTATTACATATCATAGCGCTAAAAGAATGAAGAGTACTATGAGGATTCACTTAAACCTCAAGGTTTAATTGAGGACTTTGATTTTAAGCCCTTCTTCTTGCCTCTATATTTTTTTCTATGTGCCTCTGACACATATAACCCTCGCCTATATATAAATATATATATATATATAGATAGATAGATAGATAGATAGATAGATAGATAGATATATTTGTTTTTTTTTGTTTTTTTTCTGATTGCATATATATATGTACACATGGCATTAAAAAACGTCCGCAAATGGGCTGCAATGGCTGCAACTGCGCCCCTGAAAAGTCTCACAATAAAAGTGCTTGTTTTTGCCACTGACAGGCTCAGACTGTTATTCAGTGTCTGACAACATTATAGAAAGGACCCCTACAGAGATAGACCTTTTTGTTAAAGAGCTTTTGTTTAACCAGAAACACTGTCTTCCTACAACAACTCACCTCTTGCGAGATTTCAGAGCGAGACTGTTTCTGGTTAAACAAAAAGGATCTTACTCTTTAACAAAACACTCTATCTCTGTAGGGATCCTTTCCATATTGTTGTCAGACACTTCAAATAACAATCTGAGCCTGTCAGTGGCAAAAACAAGCACTTTTAATGGAAGGACTTTTCATGGGCGCAATTGCCCGCAAGGATTACATTGCAGCCCGTTCTCAGATGCCGGCTGAGGCGATCTACTGGACCAATTCCAAAACTTTCGGTAAGTTTCATTTCGACCCCAAAATTTGTAAATATAGGGCCCAGGTTTTAAAATACTGGAGTTTCCCTTTAATGTAATTTGCTGAAAATCTAATGATTTTTCCACATGGACGTCTTTGTGGTCATGGTGTGACATAAATATACCTTGGTGGTTAACAGGTGGTTAACAGATCAATTGTGATCAGTGATGCAAGGAATTCTTAAAAATCAATCAGTCAGTCAATGCTTTGAATTTCCTGAGGTCTACGGTCAGCAATCATTTTTACGCTTCAGCCAGTTTCCTATGAGCTAACACAATTATTAATGTTGTGATATTTCTGGCAATAGTATTGAAATGGACGATGCCAGTGAAGCTGAATCTAGAGGGAAGTCCTCTACTCCTTCATCTCCATTGATCCTGGATGAGTCCAAGACAGCCAAGATCCCAGAGTTCCCTCTGACACCGCTTAAGACACAGCCCAAGTGTGAAGTGTATCCAGATCTGCACAGAATAATACAGGTATTGTCTGAAGTCCTACAGGTAAAAATGATTAATCTCCTGCTCTTAATTTCATATTTTTAAAGTAGACCTTGTTATTCCTTTTAATCATAGATTATCCTCTGAGTAATTAGTAAGTACATGAGCTAATAAGCTAACAAAGTGAAACTAATGTCATTCAAATTGAAATAATGAATAATCATTTGACAGGATAAATTCATGGAGATCGTGTCTCAGTATTTCAAAACTGTGCCCTCCAATCCACACTACTTCTTCTACTGCCCACCGTCATCCAAGAAAGAGGTGAGTTGACAAAGTTGTGTTTTGCGTTTGCCATTGTTATCTTGTGTTTTGGCTGGACTGACTTTGCTTTGCTTTCATATCTCTTTCATATCTAACCCATGAGTATGAGAGATTAAATAGAGGGGAAGGACATGATTCTGGAGTAACATTGGCTGGGAAAAAAACATCAATAGAATTTGTATGTCTTTAAGCAAAGAAAACTCTAATCTAAGAGATATATGAATGATGTCTGAGGGTATGTGCATGTGAAAACCAATCAAAATCAAAACCTCTCTCACATCCCCACATGAAAGGTGCTGTTGATTAGACAGGATGAACCTTTACACTGTGGTTTGTCTCCTCAGGAGGACTCAGAGGACGGTGACATAGGAAGGAGACCCAGTGAGGAGCTGGTGTCAGAGGCAGAGCCAGCTACTGAGGACGGTGAGGATCATTCAAAAGTGTTTTGATTTAATGAGGTATTTTTAAGATGTTTTCCTTGTAGCTACAGGCATCCAACAATTATATTGTTTAATTCTGACAATGCATTAACAGTCAGTTGAAATGTTGATGTACTGTCAGAATTATTCAGCAAAATGCTTCACAGAGCAACGACAAACCTAAAAAACAGAATAAACTAAATATTACAAGTGTAATGCATGTTTTATAAAGCTTAGATCAGTTGCACTGACCATTGTGAAAGGTACAGCATTGGACAGATTCTTAACGTAAAGTTAAGTTCCTTCCTGACTGCCAGTGGCAGTAAACAAAATGGTTATGTCTCCTCACACTTGCACACGTGCACTCATATAAACAAAGTCATGTTTGTGACGTGTAGGCCACCTGTGCGTCCCAGCTATAAATACCACGTGGTAGCCTACATCCAGCCTCTTCGATCTTCTTGCTGTTAGCCTGGCATTCTCCGCCGGTTAATCGCTCCATAGATCTGTGTTTCATGTCTGTATTTTGCTTGCAGGTAAGCACATTCTGCGTTGTTTAGGGTTTGTCATACTGCCTGTGACTTAAGGTCAGAGTGCAATTTGTTGCCCTCTAAAGCTGTGGTTGACAAGCTATCCTACCTCTCCTTTCTTCCCTATTTGGAGGTTTTTGAGCATCTTTGTCTTTGTGCTGGCTTGCTCACCAGCTAGACTGACTGTCTGAAACAGTTTGTTGTGCTATTTAATTCCTCGTTAGGGTTTGACATCCTCCAAGCCTCCCACCACTCTGTGTATGGCCATTGAGAGGGGTCGGCCACTCCTAACTGACCTTGAGCCCTCAATTTGTGAGACCTTGCAGTGTTTTATCGCCTTAATGTAGTTATTTTGGCATCCTTTTGATACGTTTATTGCAATTAAATCACAGCAAAATCTGTTTATTTTGGGTTCATACCGCTGTAGTAAGCCATATGAAACTGCCACTCACCGGAGACAGATGGACAGGCGCTCCGCAGCTGAGACGGAACACCTGTAGTTGGTGTCCATCCGAGAAATCCTGGCACCGATCCTAGCTAACAGGTCATCAAACTGGGCTCTGGTCAGCCTCAAGTAGCGGCTGTCATCCAGACGCAGTTCCTGGAGAAGGCGGTGAAATTCACCGAGCTGTGTGCGCCTCCGGATGATGTTATGAACCCAAACACTACGGCGTTTAAGTTTCAATGTATTTGAGACTTCCACAACAGGTACAATGCAGCAATATTAGTTATTTCGGCCATGGTAACGAAAAGAAATAAACGTTGTTGGCACTCCGTTATTTTTTCCCGGAAGAGAAGGGCAAAACGGTTAATAACGAGTTTGTTTTTATTCACGTTACTCGCGCAAGTAACGCAAATAAAAACAAATGATCCAGCGGTCAAACTCGAGCGAGTAAAGTGAGGCGAATATTCGCTTCACTTTCGGTGGGAACACATTAGAGGGCTGCGCCTATACTCATAGAATCTGGGGTTACAATACGTAACCAACGTTCTATTTTGTATAGGCTTCGCCCTCTAAGGCTATCGCTAGTGGGTTAAGGGTGAAGCAGGATATAGTCCATGCCTTACTGGGTCCGTCCGGTACCACAAGACACCCCTGTGTCTTGTTTGATCCAAACAACAAAAAATATGCGCCATGCATAATGGCGTATAATGGCGCACCGCAGACAAACCTCACCACATGCGCCCAAGTGACAGAAACACATCAAAACACCTGGAACCAGTAGAATAAAGCCTACTGCTGTGACAAAGCGAGGACGAAGGTTACGCACTGTAACAGTCCAGCAAAAAGCAGAGTAGGCAAAAAGACAGCTCTCCACATGCTGACAGGGAAGGGGGAGAGAGCGCACAGACAAATCAGTGAACTAATCACTCTGACAAAACACCCACCTGGCGCAACGCAGCCGTGCGCGCAACATAGCAGGACAGCGCACGCACCGGGTAGAGGAGATGAGACGTGGCCTCCTCCTCAGACCCGTGAGGAGGAAGGAAAAAACTGTCCAACGTTGTCACTCTCGATCTGAATGAGCTATTGATGCACTTCGGCGTAAAAGCCGGGTTAGCATGCAAAATAGCTGAGCTGCCATCACCTTGGATCCTGCACATGATGGAGCCACAGAAAGAGCAGATAAATCACTCTTTTCTTCACTCACTCTAAACCCTCTTTGCAGATGTCAAAGCCAAAAGGAGCGCCGTTTTGACTGACAGAAACGTAAGCAGAACCTGATCCAGAGGTTCAAATGGACGCGCATAACACCAGCGCCAAACCCCACTGAGGGGCTAGAGAGCGTGACACAGGCCTATGTCTCCGTACGCCCCTCAGGAAACGTTTCAAAAGAGGATGCGCGCCAGCCACTGTCCTCCCACAACCCATGCCAGACATGTTCCTCCCCATCCTGAGAGAGACGCATCTGTGAACACTGAGATGTGTGACGCAGCTCTGCCCAGCGGCACTCCCGCTGACAGGATGTGAGGATTTTTCCAGTAAGCTAAATCGGAGCCTACTGATGGAGGAATGGAAACCATGCGTCTCCGGTGATGCATGGGGTCGACGCGCAGGTGAATGAACCACCTCTGCAGCCGTCTCATGTAGAGAAGGCCCAGGGGAACCACTGTGTGTCCCGCAGACATCATGCCCAGCAGCTGCATGACAGAGAGAACCGTTACAATGCTCAACCGCCTCCACTCTCTGCTGTGAGAGCTGCGCTCTCATGCTGGCCGAATTCAATTCCACTCCCAGATAAACGACAAGCTGGGAGGGCAGGGGCGAGCTCTTCTTCCAGTTTATTGTGAAACCCAGGCTCAACAGATGCGTTACCATTTTCTGTGACTGTAACGCAGCTTGTGCTCTAGAGCGAGCTAGCACCAGCAGGTCGTCCAGATAAAACAGCACTCTCATCCCCAGTCTGCGTAATGGCTCCAGAGCTGTCTCCACACATTTGGAAAAAGTGTGTGGAGCCAGGGAGTAACAGAACGGCAGACGGTTGTACTGATATTGGGTTCCCTGGAACGAAAAACGCAGGAATTTCCTGTGTTTTGGAACGATGGAGACGTGAAAATATGCATCCTTCAGGCCTATGGAAGTGAACCAGTCTCCTTGGCGAACACATTCCAGCACCTGTTTGATCGTCAGCATGTGAAAAGGTCTGGACATTATCGATTTGTTGAACAGTGACAAATCGAGAATGGGCCTCATCCCCACCGTCTTTTTCGGAACGAGGAAATAACGGGAGTAAAAACCCTGATTCTCTTCCCCCTGAGGAACCCTGGAAATGGCATTTTTCATCAGGACTCTTCACCAGAGGCTGCATTACACAAGAGCTTGCAGCTGGCTGTAGCCGGGGAGGAGGTGTGTAATGCGCAGAGACCTCAGCATCACACAGTCGCCGTTTAGGAGAGGCCTCGTAAACGTGACATTGTGCGTCATTCTCGCTTTCACACACAGATGAGTGAGGAGAGGAGATGCCAGGCGCAGACAAGGGTTTTTGTGTGCTGTCCACACGAGGCGTAACAACGACACTTTTGGGCTCATATTTGGCGCATTACTCTGAGTGTGTGGCAGAGGGAACGTGCTGCTTAGATGATGTGAGTCCGTGCCGCTTATTAACCGAAGGGTTAAAGGCGGCCGGCTCACATAGTGTGGGGGATAGTGTGTGTAACAGCTGCGGCTGAGTCGGAGGAGTCAGGAGCAAACTGATTTTCAGGAAAACTGCTCTCTAGGGGATGATGTTTTGTTTTATCTCAAAACTGTTTTGAACATCAAACACAAGCAGAAACATCACACACAACCCCCTCAAACTGTCACTCCTGTTGGTCCAGGAGCAGGCCACGCGACTGGACTTTAAGGCCCTTTGAGGCGCCGGCTGCGCCGTTGAATAAGCCGGTTGTGGCTGAGGAGGAAGAGGAGAGGGAGGAGGAGGCGCAGGAGCACGAGATGCAGCTCTGGCGGCCGCCGGAGGGCATCTCTGTCGTTGGTACCGGTCGCGCCGGTCTCGGCGGTCATGCCTCTGACCGGGAGGATGTTGAGGGCGCTCAGCAGGTTGATATTTTCCGCCTCCTCAGATGCCAACTTAATGGCGTTAACCATCAACCCGTCCGGGCTGATGGGAGCCTCAAGGAGATCCTTCTTCGATGCCTCTGGGATGGAAGATTGTTGCAGTCACAGGTGCCTGCCATGCCGTGATCTGCGCTGAAGAAACAGCGATGGAAGCACAGAGCATCAAAATGGTGCTGGAAGCCTTACTAACCTCCGCTGCCTGTTCTGGCGACAGCGCGTCGGGTTGGGCAGCCAGTTTTGTCAGGGAACACGCCAGCAGAGAGATGTTATTTGCAGCCACTGATGTCTGGAAGGCACACTGGTGGGAGTGGTCCATGAGGCGGGTTGTTAGCTGGTCTTTAGAGGACAGAAGAACAGGCCGCCGTCCGGCCAGCGTGTTTGCCTGCTTTACCCCGAAAAACGTCGTGACGCAGCACGCACGCAGCAGCTCTGCAGGATCCCCCTGCCAACACCACCACACATGCAGCAGCTCTCCAGACCCCCCCTGCCATCACCACCACGCACACAGCTCCCCAGGACCCCCCTGCCATCACCACCACGCACACAGCTCTTCAGGATCCCCCTGCCATCACTGCTGCACTCCCACATCTCCCCCTCCACAGCCTTCTTCACACCACTGCTCCCTCCAGCTGTCGAATCGGTTTGAAGCACTGGCCTCTGAGGAGGACCGGTGCTCTCACTGTGGATTCAACCACCTCCACACTGGTCATCAGCAGCTCCATGGTTCGCGACGTCCACCTTCACCCCTCATCCGGCCCCTCTAAGACCCTCTGCTTTCCTGGTGCCCGCATCCTGGATATTCAGCACAGACTCCCCACCATCCTAACCAACTACTACATCAGCACCATAATCATCCACATTGGAACTAATGACATCAGAGCTGGAGAATCAGAGGTTTTAAAACGAGACTTTCAGTCACTCCTCAATTCACTGCTGGACACTGGTAACAAGATCATCGTTTCAGGCCTCATCCCAACCCACAACAGAGGAATCCAGAGGTGGTCCAGACTGTTTGCCCTACACACCTGGCTGAAAAACTACTGTGCCGCCACTGGGATCCCCTACATCAACAACTTCGACCTGTTCTGGGCAATGGTCTCCACCCAAACAGGAGGGGATCCCAGTTGCTTTCTGAGGACATGGACTCTCGCCTGAGGCAATGACACAGCGGCACGGTAGGAAATGTTAAGTCATCACCACCGTCCCCCACTTCTGCACCCTACTCAGCTCTCCTAAACAGGATTGGTATACCTTCTTTTATAACTACTATCATTTTCTATCGTAGACCCACTGCAGCACGCTCAATGTCACACCCCTCTGCTGCTAATCACAACAATCTAATTCAAATCCCTCTGCAACCTCTGTTATCCCCTGCCCTTAATAATAATCCTGTAAACTTTGGTCTTTTAAATATCAGATCCCTAAATAATAAATCTTTTTTATGTCATGATTTTATTACTTCCAATAATTTAGACTTTTTTATCATCACAGAGACATGGTTATCTCAGGGAGACTGTAGTCCTCTTATTTAAGCAAACCCCCCTGATTTTACACACCTCTATCAACCCCGCCTGTCAGGCAGGGGAGGGGGGGTTGCTGTCATTTACAGAAAACATTTTAAATGCACTCCCATTTTACATAGCAGTTTTACATCATGTGAACATCTTGGTTTTATGGTAAACTCCAAAGATCCAGTGATAATTTTAATAATCTACAGACCGCCCAGACCAAACAATGTTTTTATCCAGGAGTTTGCTGAGTTATTATCCCATTTTAAATCTAAGTATGAAAAAAAATTTATTTTAGGTGATTTTAACATACATGTCTGCTGCCCTTCTCAGACTTTTGTCACAGATTTTATGGATACTTTGGAATCTTTTAACCTCACTCAGGCAATACAAGAACCCACACACTCGAAAGATCACATCCTTGATCTAGTTCTGTATAGTGGTCTCAGCCCTGACAACTTTGGGACTAAGGATATCTGTCTGATCACAAAGCAGTTTTATTCACTGTGGTTTTATCCCAACTACCTCTTAATCACAGTACACCAGCCCGCTGCCGGGTTTTTAACTCTATGTCTGGTAGCAAGTTTTCTGAGCTTTTTATCACTGATTCTTTAACTGCTTTTAATCCACATTTTAACACAGAGGAGCTGGTCTCCGTTTTTAATCACACCTGCCAGACTGTCCTGGACTCTGTTCCCCCATACAAACTCAAAAAGTCAAATAGAATGCCGCAGCCCTGGCTAACCGAGTCCACCCAGGAATTAAAGAGAGACTGTAGGAGAAAGGAACGAAAATGGAAAAAAACAGGTTACATGTATATTATGACATCTGGAAAGACGCAATGAAGGATTATTAAAAGGCAGTTAAAGAAGCGAGAGCATCCTTCTTCTCTAATCTAATTTTAGCAAATCATTCTAACCCCAGAATTTTATTCAAGGTAATAGACTCTGTCATCACCCCCTCCCCATGTCATTTTACAGATGCCTCACAAGAGCTGTGTGAGAAGTTTTTAAATTTTTTTTATAAATGGAGTCAAGGAGATAAGGCAACAAATTAGCCCCCCAGACCATGTTTTATATGCCAGTAGGGACACTCTTAGTTATTTTAGCAGTTTTGAACCTATATCACTGTCCTTTTTATCTGACATTATATCCCACATGAAATCAACCACGTGCAGCCTTGATATTATTCCGACAAAATTTCTTAAAGAAGTGATTGACACAGTTGGGCCCAGCATTTTATTGATTATTACTAGCTCCTTAGCAAAAGGCATCTTTCCATCGATTTTTAAACATGCTGTGTTCCAACCTCTTTTAAAGAAATCTAACCTTGATCCTTCTGTTCTTAATAATTTTAGGCCAATTTCTAAACTTCCATTTTTATCAAAAGTTTTAACTTTTATCTGTCATGATAACATCTTTGAGAAATTTCAGTCCAGTTTTAGAGCTTTACATAACACAGAAACGGCACTCCTTAAGGTAACAAATGACCTCCTTTCAGCATCAGATAGGGGGGAGAGCGCAATTTTAATTATTTTAGATCTAAGCACAGCTTTTGACACAGTAGATCATGCCATTTTAATTGACCGTCTTGATACCTGGGTTGGCATCAAGGACACTGCACTTAGTTGGTTTTATTCTTACCTTTTAGAAAGAACCTACTTGGTCACCATAGGTAATTACTCATCTTTTATTACCTGTGGTGTACCGCAAGGTTCAATTTTAGGTCCAGTTTTATTCACTATTTATATACTTCCACTCGGTCAAATCATCCAACGCCATAACGTCTCTTTTCATTTCTACGCAGACGACACACAGATATACCTTCCCCTGAGACCCGGTGACCCAAAAAGCCTAGCTGCTGTTTTAGATTGTCTTGATGTCAACTGTTGGATGGCACAAAATTTTCTTCAACTCAACAACTCAAAATCAGAAATCATATTGTTCAGTCCCCCAAACCCTTTCAGTCTCATTCAGAATGGCCTTGGTCCATTATCGGCTAATGTGAAGCCCGCTGCCGGAAATTTGGGAGTACTATTTGATTCAGATCTAAGCTTTGCGCCACAGATCAAAAAAGTTGTCCAATCCTGCTTCCATTGAATAAGTATTATCTCCAGAATCAAACCAATGCTTTCACACTCTGACCTGGAAAAAGTCATTCATGTACTCATTTTCTCTAGACTCGACTACTGCAACTCGCTCTTTTCTGGCATAAACCAAAAGTCACTCTCTCGCCTCCCATCTAGTTCAGAATGCAGCAGCTAGGCTTCTTACTGGTTTTAACAGACGACATCACACATCACCCCAATCCTGGATTCTCTCCATTGGCTCCCCATTCGATTTAGAATTGATTTTAAGATTTTACTGATCACTTTTAAAGCACATCTGGGTCTGGTCCCAAGCTATATAGCAGAAATGTTGACCCCATATGAGCCAGTTCGCAGCCTTAGATCCTCGGGTGGGGCCCTTCTGGCCGTTCCAAAGTTGAGGCTTGAATCTAAAGGTGATTGTCTTTACAAGGTTTTTGCTGCTCATTCACCCATTCATCCACGCACTCACACACAGCGGCAGTGAGCTGCCACACAGGGTGCTAACCATCGGGAGCCATTTGGGGTTCAGTGTCTTGTCCAAGGACACTTCGACATGTGGACAGGATAGATTTGTTCGTACACAGCCTATATACCATATAAAACATGAAATATTCTTTATTTGGTGTAATAACAATGCTTTATGGTAATTTCCACTTTGTCCACTTTGCGTTAAAGGGAAGGGTTTCCACTTCAGCATTTTTCTACCTCTTGGGTTTTGATAAGGTCAGAAGAAAAAAAAGATTCGAAGAAAAAAAAAAGTTGATTTTGCTGTTATTATTATTATGATTAGTATTATTTTTACACATATACAGTAGTAGGGTCTGTGAGACTCCAAACGATGAGGAGGTAAGGCCAATCTCAACAAAACACAAGGGTTGAGTTCAAAATCAAGTTATCTGGCCAACTTGTAATAGTGCCTTGTGAAATACTCCTCAGTTATGTGATGACCCATGGTTGAGAGACACTAAATTGACCCACTCATCGAGTGATACGATAATGACCAGTTTATTGTTTTGTGTGCAGAAAACGTGTCGGGCTATTGCATCATGACTGAGAGCGACACAGATTTGGTGGTAGAGTATGAGGAGCATCCAGGCACCAGCTCCCACGGGGAGGGTGAAGACCAGTCCCTGTCAGACTCCAACACTGTCAACCAGGACCAGGACTCCTTCAGCATCCTGGAGGGAGACTCCTTGCTGGAGCCCGAGGGGCCACAGCTTGACATGCCGCCGCTGTTTGTTCATGTCACTTGTTCCGTCAATATGAAAAGCTGCCATGGCTCCATGCCCGTACAAACACTGCCTACCTGCCTTGGTGAGTACAGCCTTGACTGTCTCTTTACCTCCCCAGAACAGGGACACACAATGTTAACACACAACAAAAGATCTCTGGGTTTCTCCCATATTAAAGAAGGCTTTCATTTTTTTGTTCAGATTTTACATAAATAGTGACAGCCTTCATTCTTTCATCAAAACAGCTGTTTTCCCAACTTTTGCATTTTTCTTTTCCCTGACAAAATGATTGTTATTTAGTTGAAAAGTTGAAATTGGACCACTGAGACTTCTGATTTTGCTGCAGTGCTTATTTCAGTTTTGTGATTGCAGGTGAGATTATTTCCTGCCTGGAGAATGCTGAGGCCTTACAGTCTGTTGATTTGAATGAGCTCTCAGTCACTTTAGATATTTTTGTCCTGACCCTACCTGTGGAGATTGAAGTCATGGCTGATTTCCATCATAACCGGTGAGTCAAAGCGTGAGCAAAAAGCCACAATTCAGCAGGTTGGCAAGAAAAGAGGATTATACAAGGTTTTTAGATATGTTTGATTTCAGTGGGTTTTTTTTATCTTCATTTCTAAACTCACTGATCACATTGCAGTATTAAAGGTATTTAAGGTAAGGTGTTGAGTTTTCTTGGATGGATACATACATACACACACACACACACACACACACACACACACACACACACACACACACACACACATATACGCATATATACACTTTGGTACAGGAGATCGGGGTTCGATTCCTGGTCAGGGCGCCAGTGTGGGCCCTTAGGCAGGGCCCTTAACGCTACCTGCCTACCTCATATATATGATGAGTGATAAGAATACAAGAGCCACACCGGCAAGGTCCGCGTCAGGTGTCGGGGAACCAGGACAACCTGATGAGAAGTGGGCTACTGGAACAAGAACAAGACATTCGTGGACAAGAGCAGAGAATAGGGAATTGTTGGAATGCTACTATACAAGTAACCCCAGTGAACGGGGGTATATGCAGAGGATGTGGGACCTATGGATGCTTCGAAACCCAACATCTACACTAACTAAGAAACAACTAGTAGCTCAGTGTTCCAACATTCACAAGCGGAAGCTGCTATCACAACTAGAGATTGAAGAGGTACAACAAGAACGCTATGGCAAGGGGGAGCCAGGACGACAGGTCAGCAGGGAGATATCATCATCATCATCGTCATCATCATCATCCCCACCCGAGATTGGGTACCAAGCCCCAATAACAAGCCCTGCAGAGAGGCTTAACGCAAGAGCAGCTGACCTGAGATTGAAGATCATAACCAAGCTGGACACCTGGAACCCCCGTGGCCGATTAGCAAGACTAACTGAAGTACCCTCTGAAAGTCTACTAGAAGATGTAAACGCAGCACTACAGACAATCCCTACTGCGACCATCACTGAGACCAATAAGCTGACATACACCACAGCAACAGTGATCCTTGAGATACTTGGCAAGATGAATAAGAGCCATAAGGAGCAGTATCCTCTGTGGTGGAAATCTGAAAATAAAGAGTCACCAAAGTCTTTGGAGTATTTATTAAGCTTTCTGCAGAAAGGACCCACTGATGTGCACTCAACGGGTGCCACAGTCAAGAGAGTAAAAAGAAGCATGGTTACATTGTCTTTATAGAGAAATCTTACATTTGAAGGTTGGGCTATCTACTGTTTACAGCAGCTGCATGCAGGTTCACCTCAGTTGCCCACACACTGTATCCTCCCAAGGAAGAAACAATTCGCCAGTCAGATAAGCAGTTTCAAGGACTAGGATAACACAGGAGAGAGTCTCACAGTCTCCCATTGTCTCTGGGAGAAAGATCAGCTACAGACAGATACAGAGCAAATTTCCATTGCACCTCCATGGAGAAGGAGGCTGGAAGCCAGGATTAAGGCAACACGCAGGGAAGTTAGCCAGCTATCAGAACTACAGAAAGGTGGGATGAAGAAAGGGCTGCCTAAGAAGTACAACAAGCTGCCCATACCTGAGGCCCTGGAGACTGCCAAACAAAGACTCACAGCCCTGGCCACCCGCCTAAAGAGGTACACCAGAGATGCAGAAGCTAGGAGAATAAACAGAATGTTCTCCAAAGTGTACTCTCAGTGGCAGGGTAATAACACAAGAACAGATCCGCCCAGGGCTGAGACTGAACAATACTGGAAGAGCATATGGGAGAAGGAGGCATCACATAACACCAATGCTCAATGGCTAGTGGATCTAAGAGCAGACCATAGCAATCTTCCAGAACAAGAGCCAGTAACCATCACAATGGCAGACATCCAAGAAAGAGTGTCAGGTATGAAGAGCTGGACAGCACCAGGCCCGGATATGATCCACACCTACTGGCTCAAGAAACTAACTGCACTCCATGAACGCCTGGCAGCACAGATGAACCAACTGCTGATGGTGATAATGTGGCTCAACACTGTTAATCTGACTCTGAATAAGTGTGAACGATGAAACCATGGTCTTTGTGTGCAGGTACACCTCAGAGAGCAGTGTGTCCCTGAACCGTTCACCAGGACAGCCCTCCTCCTATCGCTCTGACGAGGAGCTGATGGCGGTGTTGGACAGTCTGAGGGGAGCCGGGGCTGATGGGTGTGTTTGTTCAGCACATCCTGTATCCTTGTTCTACAGGACAATATTGAGCTGGACCTTCTCTGATTGACTCCGATTCTGTCAATCAACAGAGGTCTCTGTTTTTCTGATAGCTGTCTTGTCTTCCATCAGGGTCTCTGGTGATCCCTTATCCAAACTGCCAGTTCCTCACAAGTTAGCAATTCTGGCCACAATGGACGAGGTGAGTCTTATTCTTCACTTATTAGCTTTACCCAAATATGCCAGTCTGGACATTCAAACATACTGAATTTACATTTTGAAGTGAGGTATATTGCTTTTGGAAATGGACATTAACATTCTCTGAACAGGATAAGCATTTTAGAAAATGGAGTAACCTGATTGAGTAACTTTTTTCATTTTTTAATCAAATTACAAAATGGGAAATTTGGAAGCTTCCTAGCTTACCATCAGGCCTAGATTTCTACTTGTACACATGAAATAATGAATCTACAGCTTTGAGTCTTATTGACACAAGTGTGTGATTATTCTTCACTGAAAACTGTGATGTCCATATTTTTGCTGTTAGTGGACACACACACAACAGTGATGAGCTTCTCTTGGCTCTGCTCCCTGTGTGTTTCAGATCCGCTGGCTGCTGGAGGATGAGATTGTTTCTGCTCTGCGTCACTCTCGGGTCATCAGCTCGGCCACGCTGCACAAAGTAGCAGAGCATGTGGTGCGTTCCAGCGGGCGACCGCACTGTCACTGTGAAGACGTCCCACTGCAGTTTGTCTTTGGGCCTGAGCAGTCTCTGGAAAAATTCAGAGAGGCAAGGACACGCACGCACGCACACACACACGCACACACACACACTCACTCACTCACTCACTCACTCACTCACTCACTCACTCACTCACTCACTCATCTTTTCCACACTTCTGTTTTGGTTTCCTGGTCATACTGAGCTTCTGTTAAATATCTTTTAAGGAATACACCACCTCTTCCATATGTATTTATGGCCTACTGTAAATGATCCAATAGTATATGAATTTATTTCTTATTTCCCCAGCTTTATAAGTATATTTGATCATTTAGGAAGAAGCCAAGCTTTGAATTTAAATGTTTTAACAGAAATAGTGTTTTCATTCACTAATCAATTCCAGATGTTCTACTTTGCCATTTTTTCATTCAATGGTGAGCTTATTTCAATACTTTCTACTTCCTTACTTGAAAATGGTAAACATTAAACGATGGCTCATTGGCCATAATTCTTACAGCAAAATGTATGGTGTTCAAATGTTGACATATCGTATGTTGTATATACTGTATGGTTGTATCACATAGTTAGGATGTCTGATTCTGGTATATGATGGGATAATGTCTGATCCCACAGGAGTTCCGCAGAATGTCGTTCTCCGGCTACGTGTTGAATGGAGAACAGGACAGCTTCTACTACATGTCATTGAGCAGACTGCACCCTCAGAGGATCCACGCTACCAAGAGGCTGTCTGACAGTACCGCATACCCCCCACAGCACACCAACCCCTTCAGTGCTGGAGCACAGGTGGAGGAGGTGATGCTAGAGGGTGAAGCAGAGGCTCAGGCAGCAGAGGCAGACAGCGAGGTCAGATATGAGTAACAATAACAAAACACTTGATGAATAATCCTTGTTTAGATTTGTTTTCACTGAGGAGTCTAGTGATACCCCATGGTAAAGTTAGCAAACACTTACTGGGATCAGATGTAGAACCATATGAACAATAGAAATGGAGCTCCATGAAGCTTTTAGGAAGCTGCTTAGTGAAGGTGGTTTCTCTCACATCCCTTCCTGATTCTGACTTACTGAGCCGTTTTCCTCTACTTCTACTTCAACATGTGAAACCTCAGGGTTTATTTTCATTCTCAACATTGCAATGTGCTGCATTTGGGTCTGTTTCACCAAGTTTGCTACATACAGGCAGCATTTTGGGATATGAGATCAATTCCCCTCTTCCTCATTGTGACTCATGTCACTAATCAGAACAAACCATTACTACAGTAGCATCCCATGCATGAGCAGACCAGAGCCCCGTAGGACTTCCAAATTACAAATACATTTGCATGTGACAGTCACTGCCACCATTTCTGATCTGTGTGTGAGCAGTGCTTGCAAATTGCTTTTCTGGAAATGGGCTTATAATAATGAGTAATAATGCTGCAAATAGAACATATGATGTGATGGATATATCAAACTGACACCTCCTAAGCTAAATCAGACACACTCATCTTTGATCAGTTTAGTTCCAAGATGACAGTCTAACAGTTCTCAGCCTCAGTCATTACATCTGTGGCCTTTACTGTGTGATCTAGTGTCTCTCTCTTTTCATTGAAGTTTAATTTTACATTTCTTCAAAGTGTCATACTTTCTGTTAGTGGGGGGGAACTTTATTTCAGAAGTTGTTGTCCACCTCGCTGCAGGATGTCCTGAGATACATAGCAGGAAACAACAGGTCTCAGTATAGAACGTCACAGCTGAGACGTCTGCAGCTGCAGTGTGAACACAGCTCTGCAGTCTTATTGTACACATTTATTCAGTGACCTTAGATTCATACTCTTCATGATCCATGTGTGTGTGTGTTTTGCACGTCTGGTTCTAAGTAACAGGATTTAAACAGGCAGTACTCTATAGTGCTTTTTGGATGTCATTTTAAAGCTCACCAACCAGTATGCCCAGTCCTTTGCTGAATGCTTTATAGTAGATGAAACATGTTTATGTGCAAATGACACTTGTCCGACTGCAGAGTGAAGACAAGAAGTCCATCAGTGTTGCTGCCGACGCTCCCAGTGACACAACTGCAGAAGCCAGTGAGCCAATCAGAGCCTTGAAGCCTGAAGCACCTGACCCTGTTTCTCCGAGCTCAGTCCGCATGGTGGGGGACAGAAGTCATCCCAGTACCCCCCAGCTCCAGACTGAACGCTGCACAGAGCCCACCTCACCCCCCAAGACCCCGTCCAGTGTCAGCCTGGCTGAGTCCATGCAGTCAGCCTCTCACAGTGAGTCTAACACACACACTGCATACCTGCACGTCTTCGACCCATCACAGACTGATGGGACTGTAATGTACTGC
Source organism: Macquaria ambigua (assembly GCA_008360985.2). NCBI lineage: Eukaryota > Metazoa > Chordata > Actinopteri > Centrarchiformes > Percichthyidae > Macquaria > Macquaria ambigua. The sequence goes on along the minus strand of VMKM01000907.1, from coordinate 112,881 downwards.
TGATATATTTAATTGCATGTATTATCATAGTTGCTATAAGCCCTCCAGTGGATTATGATGTCTGTCTAACAGTAATTATTAGGCATTGCAAGTATGATCTAAACACAAGAGTCAGGTGTGTGTCATGTCTTGTCATAACACCTCAGTGACAACTCCTTTTCTGCTCCATGTAAAATAAGTGTGTTTTAATATCAGTAACATGTTTTCATGTGTTTGAGGTTTGTAGCAGCCTTGATGTATTGCTGAAATGAGTCACAAGGTCAAACAAAAGAAAATTCATCAACATCAATTTTGATAATTGATTGTCATTTAAGTTACTCGATGTGAGCTTTGCTGTTTCTCTGTTTTACATAACTGTAAACTGAATGGTTGGTTTTGGACTGTCGGTCCGACAAACCAAGCTGTTTAAAGATGTCATCAAACTGCAGTGGACATTTTTCACTCTTTTCTGAAACTAATTGAAATATTAATAGAAAGTTAAAGTAATTATTAGTTGCAGCCTCTTATTTATTGGACTTGTTATAATGGATTATAAAACATGTATAATTCATTATACAAATAGATTCAGGAACCCTAGCGTGCACCAGTTACCGACCAATCTCTTGCTGATATATGATAGATATTTGCATGCCCTGCTCCTGGCAGCCTGTCTGCAGCTTGATTACTGTCAGTCACATTACTGATTCTCTCAGGGGTTTGCAGTGTTTTCACTCATTGTTACCAAAGTATTTGGCTGCATGGGATGGACATGTTTGTGGCCAGTATGAGAGAGGATGGGTTTTCCTTATTGACCACGACTAGAGTTCTATATGCTGACATAGGGCTGGGCACGACATCATTCCAGTCACGTCGACATGTTTGATTAATTCATTCCTTCATACAGGCTGCCGCCAACCGCTGAAAGTACAACAACCAATCTACCTACTGCTACACTCTAGGCCAAAGTATGCAATCAGTCAGAGTCTGCTGTATGGGCTCATTCAGGTCCAGTCAGCATTGTCCCACCTGCAGTCAGCTTTCACTGATGTATTTAATCATGAGTGTCCAGTCTTTCTCAGAGAGACAAACTGACCGGAATGCTAGTTGCAGCTGGAGGTGGGTGGAGATAAAAAGCTCTGGTACACAAAAAAAAAAAAGTCATGTCAGTTGTGTGGGCACACTTTGGCTTCAGTCAACATGATAAGGACAAAACAATGTGAAATGTTATTACTGTCGGAATGTAGCAACTTTGGGCACGCTTAGCAAGGTGTGTGTGTTTGAGACAGAGAGAGGCGGTGAGGCTCGGGACATGCAGGTGTGCTGGTTGTCGGGGGCGGAGCAGAGTCAGGTTAGCAGTAAAACATGAGTGTAACAGTGAATGTTGAGTATGAGCTACAGCTCTTCTCTTAAGAGAGCCAGGCCCAGTTTCTGAGTGTAGTGACGGGTTAACCCTGAAGAGCAGTACTGAGCAGTCTGGAGGCTGAAGCAGCAGTCAGTACACTCCATCCCCTAAAACCTCCAACTGATGGAATAATGAGATAACAGAAGCCATAAAAATGTGTATTCATAAACATAATTTTAAACAAATGAAATGCTCACAAAGAAATAAATGAAGGCTTCATAGATAGTGTTAACAAAAAGTCAGAAAAGAAGGCTGAACACTATTTGTGTTTTTTTTAGTGTGTACTGTAGAAGTATTTATCTTATCACAGCACAGGAAGGACAGGTCAAAGTCTGTGACATCTAGCTTTTTTCAAACAGTGTTTTTTATGGAGACCTTAATGCCACTTTGCCTTTAGTTGAAGGGATTTCACCTCTAACACAAGACATCAAGGGAATCTATTTTACTGTTAGAAGAACATATACTTTACATTTAACAGCAGCTAAAGAATAATGCACTGGGATGGTAACAAGTTCAATGGGGAAATATAATTCTAAGTAGGCCTAGTTATAAATGTGCCCCAAATCTCCCTCTAGACCAAAACATGTCTGTTTAATTGGCTAGAATCTTAATTCAGCGTGAGGGTGTGTGATCTGGCAGAGCTCATCTCTGTTTTAACTCTTTGATTTGGGACTACGGTCCTGCTGACACTGAATCTCCTGACATTGTCTGTCCTCAGGCTGTGGCAAACTCAGGCCGAGTCGAGTCCAGAGTGTCGTCTCCAGCCAGGGCAGTCTGGACTCAGACATGCAGGGTAAGTGCTGCACAAAGCTGAATGGTGGCTGACCAGCTTGTGACACGTTTGACATCCTTTTGAGTTATTTCTTATCACTTGTTAGTTTTACATTTTAACAGTCATGTAATCAAGCCTAAAGAATATATTGTCTATATACAGTATATTGTCATAGCTGTGAATAAACGCCTCTAATGATTTCAGCTGGTCCAGCTTTAAATCTATATACTCTGTGTGTAAGAATACATTTCACTGAGTTACCAAACTTTTTTGCAGCTTTGCTGGCAGTCAGCACCATGCAGCTGCTGATAAACAGTATCACCAATATAAAGTCAATCTTGCTCTGATAAACAGCTCCATCTTGTGAGCAATTCACATCATTACATTTTCTGTAAAAATGTGGAAAAATGTTAAATCACCCAAAATATAATAGATAGTTGTGAATTTTAATGTTGATTGACATGATTTTCCTTTTCTACATTCTCTGCTTGGTCCTTTAAAAGCACATCCTGTCTCTCTCTTCTAAAGCATCTCACTTTTCTGATCACTGCAGTCACACAGAAGTCACAATGCCTCTACATTTGCAATCGTAATGTTTAATTGCCTGTAAAGATTTATAAAATTAAACTTTGTGAAGTCAAATGAAATAACAGGCAATGTTATTTGACAGTATATAAATCAAAATACACAATCATGAGAGTATAAGAGAATGATCAAATACAGTATGTAATCCTCCTAAACTGAAGGTTCAGATATTCAACAACACAAAATCAGAGACAACAGCTTTGAATTTAGCTAACATTTTAATAACATACACACTATTAAAATAAGGTTAAGTGCGAGGCAGGTAGGAAAAGCTCTAATAAAGCATTTAACTCATCCAAAGGGACCAAATGAGACAACTGAAAGCCTCTGTACCAAGCTTAGATCTAAGTGGAGAAAATAATGTGAACCAATATAGCTTGTATGACAGTCTCTCAGTATAAACTGCCATGGTGATGGCTCTTCACATTACTGCCAGAGTGATACAGTAAGTTGCAGCGGTGTTATGCTGTTGCTAGATCTGCTAGAGACAAAATGATTCATGTCATCTAGTGATTTAAATGTGCTTGTAAGCTGCTTGTACAGGCCATCATTATAATCCAAAACTATTTATGGTCCATTGTGTATATTTACGATCAAGAACAATAGCCAGCAATGGAGCCTGGTATAGTGTACTATACTTAATAGATCCAAAGCTCACACTTTAGAATACAAAACGGTATCATCTGCATAAAGTGAAATTTGGAGAGCTTCAGTATCAGCACTCCAAATTCCATTTTTACTTAGTCATGATTAGTACATTATTCACAAAAACATGTGCAACCTTAGTAGTGAATCTTGTGGAACACCACTGATTGTACTATTTGATACTCAAACAGTTTCAACCCGTTTGAAAGACGTTACTCACATTGATAAATCAGGCTGCAGAGATGAGGAGCTGATTTCATTCACGCTGTTGTCATTAAACGTCTGTTCCCAAGCTTTACAGACTTTACATGACTTCAATGATGAAGATAATGTGACCCAATGATGACATCGTAATGTTTTTTTTGCCTTTTTGTTGTTTTGCCACGGTGTGTTTGAAGGTTATGATGGTGGCAGCAGTGACTCTGAGTGTGAGAGCCCCACCCTGGATGAACAGGAGTGTCAGTCACCACTGATGCCCGACTTCTGGCTCATTGTTAAGATCCACCAGGACAGAGTGAAGGTCTACTCCCATTCCAGGTCAGACAAACCTCAGAAATGCTCTGAACACCACAGTTGATTCCTGCTATATTTATTTAACATTTGATGACATGTCTAACAGGTCCAGAATTCAATGACCCATGTTGCTTGTTCATTTAGGCTTACGAGTAAAAGAATTGTATCAAGTTTCCTGGAAAGTCATCCTGTATTCAGCTACTAGGATAAACTATGACACCTCATCATTCATATCAGTTTAAACATGTTGTCATTCACTCTCAAAGGAAAATGTCTTCTCCTTGTTGAGAGTGTATGTAGGAAAAACTCCCTTAAAGAGAGTAATTGAGTTCCTGGGACGGATTCTCAGATGCTCCATCATGGCTGGTGACTGGATCCCATACATTTCTTAGGCTCTGTCATATTTTTGCAGGTGCTTCACAGAAGGAAAAGAGGTCAGTGCTGAGGAGTTGGAGAAGAAGGAGGAAAATCAGGAGCTGCCTGAATACTTACAACTGCATCAAATGGTGGTCAGGAAAATAGGTGAAATCTGCAGAATAGTCAATCAGGTAGCTACTGCAGCACTCCACAAACCACATCACACAATGTTCTTTTGTTTTGTTTTTCAAAAACTTTACTAATGTTTTAGAAAATCATACAAATGAAGTAACATTGGCACCTGGTGACAATATGAAAAGGAGCATAGGGATAGAAAAAACACAATACACATTTAAATTAACAGAGAACTGCTGTACATCAGTGAACATGAACATCAGTCCAGACTTGTGTCTCTTTTGGTTCAGGTTTTCAGCATTACCCATAAACCTTTGCAAAGTCCTTTCCTATAGATGGATTGGATGTTCCTTCCTACTGAACTGTCAAATCTCACTTTAGAGGATTGAAACTTGCATTTTCAGGTGCATTCACAGAGAGTACAAACTAATTGTGCCAAACATATTTTGGTGTAAATGCATTTTTATAGCAATTAACATCACATACATCAACACAGTCCTATATAGAGTATGTTTAGTTGCATGTGAAATGCGTCCTTTGCTTGCTGCTCAGTGTCTGCTGTATATTTGTGTGTGTGTGTGTGTGTGTATGTAAAGCGCATGCTGCTGCAGGACCTACATGACAGCCATGTGTGTAACTCTCTGCTGGTGGCTGAGAGTGAAGAAGACATCTGGAAGAACGAGACTCTCTACAGGCAGAGGCTCAACACCTCCGATGGTAAGTCAGAAGAAGAGACAGATTCAGGTTTTTCAGATTTCTGTGTGCATCCCAGTACAAGGTAGTGGAGGTGACAGGACTTCTTTAGTAATGTGGGTGAACAGAGCCTTTCATTTCTTCTCTGATGTCTCACTTTAATGTCCGCTCTTTGCAGTCTGTAAATATTTATGTGCCCTTACCCTTATATATTTTTGCCCTGACCACACAGATTATAGCACAGAGGAGAGCTACCAGGCCAGAGACTACCTGGCAGCCACCATGCAGTTCATCCCTGGACATTTTGCCTGTGACGTGGTGTGGAGCACAATCATCCACATTCACCCACGCCTCAAGATGGGACCCAACATGGGGGTATCCAGGGGTGAGTGGTCTGAATAAAAACCCTGTTCCTATATATGGATTGACACCCACAATAACTGTGCAAGGTGCTAGTTACTGCGAAATCAGATCCATAATTATTTCACTTTGTGTATTTTCTATTTTGAATACATTATTTACTTTAAAAATGTGGGTGGAGCCTAGCTCGGACATTTCTGTGAGGAATCTACTCTCCTTTTTCTACTAAATACTCTATATGTTTCTGTTTCCCTGTTTTGACAATTCTATATTCAAAGGAAAGAAAAGAATAAGTAAATACATTTTAAAAATAATGTGTGAAAAGAGAGAAAGAAACCATCCAACATTATCCACAGTGTCCATTACATTCCATACAAGACGACCACCTCTATCATCACATGGAATCCATCATAAATCATTTACAGTACTGTGGCACACTTAATCAGTTACATTGATATGCAAAAAAAAAAACCCCTCTTAAGTTGGAGGTTATCTGATCTAACCTGTCAAATGTAAATAAAAAAGGGGAAACACACCCAATGGATTCATTTAAACCAGAGTAAATATTAATTCATAACTTGAAACTTTATTCTCCTTGTTAGCATGTTAAATAGTTTGCTTATCTGTAGACATTTTTCAAAACTTTGCATGTTCAGCTGACCTGTTATGCAGCAACTAAGAGACTTTTGAGGTTATGTGATAAATGAATAGATATTTAGTAACTAGAAGTGTTGAACACTGTCTTTTTAATTAGAGTCATAGTCCTCTCTATGACGATCCCTAAGAAATGACAGTTGCACATCTTTTCTAGGAATTTATTAGGAAACTACGCAACCTATAAGATAACATGTTGCTAAAAAATAGTACAACTGAGATTATAAGATATGCCCTTGTGCAAGGCACTAAGGCCCCAACTCGTGCAGTGGGGCTGGTTAGTGGACAGCAGTTAGGAGTGTGGTGCACTGTACAGCTTAGTGTGTAAATCTGGTTGGCTTACAAAGCTTTTACAGAGGTTATGTGCCAGAACTTCTCAATTTATTGTGTTTTTAATAAAGTGATGATCCTCTTCTTAAAAGGAATAGATTTATTTTGCAAACATGCTAAACCTGTCAACATGTGTTTTGTGTCCCTGTTGTAGCGATCCAGGCCCTGCGCTCTGTGCTGAACTCTTTCTGTGTGGTCAACAGGAAGAACATGTTTGTCTACCAGGAGCGTACAACTAAAGCAGTCTTCTACCTCAGGTTGGGCTTTCTCATCATTATTCAAGCTTTGCTTTTTCACTTTTTCACTGGATATCAATCTGTATCTACTAGTGTTCACGTTTTTATTTAAGATGTTTTCAGCATTTTCACCCCCAAATTCACAAAACACAATATCTTATAAACCCTCCTTCACATGCAAGGGCTTTGGGAGGTCTGTTGCAGCACAGCTCACCCATAAACCTTGTTAACTTTGAGATTGGAGGGAGCACTGTGTCCTCACAGTCCCTGCTCACACAATTCACAAATCATTTCACAACTTCAACAAGACTGAGCTCAAAGTGATCCATCTTGGGAGTGAGCAGAAGAAAGTGTGAAGAGAGGAAGTTTACTAAGACCATGCAGCTGTAAAGATGTAACACAACTAATCACATGACACTGTCAACCCTGACCAAGGCATGTATGATGTGGCTGTTTCATAAAGCAACATTACCAGTTGAAGCAGGCTTTCAAGCAAGCTCAGTCCCTTAGTACTGATGTGCTGAGGACAGAAGTCAAATTCAAATTGCAGCACACATCACATTTATCACAATTAGACTGGGCTGCAATTATTGCAATTAAGTTAAATTGTAGAGCTTAGACCTTTGTCAAGATCAAGTATTTTGCACTATTCCGGTCCACATATGTGCACTTTTGCACAATGCACTTTTGTTTAGGCTACTTTATTTTACTTTATTAGCTTTAATACAATTAAAGCTAATAAATTAATTATTTAGCTTTAATACAATTAAAGCTAATAAATGAGTTCATATGGTCAAAATACTGTTTAAATACCTTCAGCTTGGCTCTCTGCCCCACTTGTGTTTTTAATAGAAGCATGTCTGTTTCATTTCTTTTAATTTTATTGACATGGTATTTAAATGGCTATAGCGTAGTGGTCAAAGTAGCAGATTCAACATCCAATTTAAATATCATCTATATAAAGATAAAGAAATGAACCGGATATACTTCTGTTAAAAAAGTGGTGCAGACAGCCAACGTCACATGTACAATAGAAAAATAGCATAATTACTGTATAATGAGGCTTGGATTGTACCTCATTTCCACGTTGCTTTGGACAAAAGTGTCTGTCAAATGAATAAATGTAGATGTAATTCTACTAATGCAATACACGAGAGCGCTGCAACAAACTGAGCTAACAGATATTGGTGCTGAGTTCATCTCTGTTTGTGTCAGAGACTGAGCTCCCTGCTTGTCTCCAACATCCTGCGGAAAGTTCTCTTTAGCTTTGTTTCAGTTTTGTTCATTTTTGCTGTAATATTTTATTCTTCATATTATATGTTTAATATATGTTGCTTTGTGGCTGTCGATATTGCAGCTGTGTCGTTACATGTCAGTTTTCTTTGTGTAGATTGATGTGATCTCTCAGGTGTCGGGTCTGGATTTCAAAAGTCATGAATGACCAGTTTTTGAATCAGGCTTGTTTTAGTCTGATCAGATCAGCTCTGAGTTGTCTTAATGAAACGGCTTAGTCCTGGTTTGTGGGCCCATTCAAGCCAGGCTTTTCACAATAAATTCTGCTTCTTTATGAACCCCCCCTCTGGTATATTACAGGGGAAGTTAGTTCAGCTGGCCAAGCTTGCACACAGCAGCAATGTTTGGTGTTCAGTTTCTAAGAGTTATTTACTGACTAAGTGCTGTAATTTACTTCTTTGGCGTACCAACTTTCCAACACTTTCTTGGAAACATTAGCACATTAGTGAGAGTGGCTTCAGATAGAATAGATCGAAACCACTGGGGAGGAACAAGAAAGATAAGAGAGAACATTATAGGCTAGTCAGTGGATGACATTTGATATGGCAGAAGATGGAATTGTTCCCAGAGTATCGTAACTACATGACTGTTACCAGCTCAGTCACAAAGACATCAACTGTTCTTTGTGTTCATCCTTCCAGACTTTGTGAAACGTCACTAACAGGGAAATACTCCGACGTGGATGGAAACCTCCACATGAATCGCTCCATTGGGCTTGCCAGGAGTCAAGAGCCCTTGTTTTCCGAGGACCTTATGGTAAGTGAACAAATGCAGTATATACCCTGACTGAAAATGACAGTACATTTTCATAATTGATATTGGCATGTGAAGTTTGGTTGACAGTGGAATCCCATAAACAAACAATGAAAACACTGTCATCAAATTCTGGTTATGGTTCTTATCAGAGCTGGAGACTTGAGACTTGGACTCGAGTCTTCCTTGAGTTGCAAATTGAGGACTTGTGACCCAACTTGGATTCGTAGGCTGAAGAAGAGGAAAAAAGCTGAAGAGACTTGACTTCAGATTAATAAATATTGAAACTGCTGTTCTGTGTGTAGATCACTGCCAAACTAACATGGATAACTAAGCGCATGCTAGTGTTTGCATAACTTTTTTTAGATGCATGAGTTGACACAAGAATATAATGGGGGAAAAAACACCATTCAAATTAAACAGTGCAGTTGATACATGACTTGGAAGACTTGAGACTTGACTTGGACTTGCTCTCAAAGACTTACAGTTACAGGAAACTTGATATAGAATTGCGATTCTTCCATACTTATATGTAGAAATACATGTGACATACTGTGTAAAAAATCTAAAGTTACAGAAAACATCAAATAACGACTAAAAATCACCAGGGATTTTTAGGATTTGTCTAGTGGGAGTCCAGACACCAGGAGGATATGGGCGTTTCATTTAGATGTAAATAATATAAATGACGATCGCAGAAACAACAAAGCCTTGTGTTGTAGGTTGCAATGGCACACAGTGTAAAGCTAACAGAGGAATAATCTCACAGCCATTAACTGTGTATCAGACTGGGATGAGCCCCCAACAAGAACTGATAACACTATAGAGCGGTTTAACCCAACAAGAAACCACATGAAGAGCTGGTTTGTGCAACAAACACTGACAAACCCTGATGGAGTATCAATACCCTGAATATCAGTACAGGAAATAAAGATCATAACATTTAGGCAAAGAAACAACATAGGAGACATTTACAGCAAGTGGTGATATTTCTAAGAGCCAACACATATTAAGCCACAAATTCACTATTTTGAGTTTCCTGTACCTTTGAAACTTGACCCAAATGATGACCCAAATATAATAGCATGTTCATGAGGACCTTATTGCTTAAACTGGTTAAGAAAACAGGTTTATAGGGTCTTTTAATATTTAGTCGATAAGGCAGGAAAACATGGCAGTTTCCCCTGCATCCCACACAGATTCATTCTAGCAGGGGGTGATGGACAGTTTTGAAAGTACTTACATAAAGCAGCAGAAGTCATTCCCAACATACTCCGACCATATTTCCAGACCATCCTGTGCTTGTGGATCAGGCAGGAACTGGGTTAGGCTGTATTCAGACCAAATCAGGCGTTGCGACGATTAGCGCAGGGTTGTGCGGCAGTGTGGGAGCGTCACTACATGGCCATGCTGATTGTAGCACAAGTAGAAATACTAACCAGCAATCCCAACTTGAAGAGTGATACAACGGCAAGCGACTGCACGGCGATTAACGTCTTTGTACTCCATCGTGGCAGGGTTGAACAGCTGCTGTACAGTCATCACGGCAGCAATCGATCAGTCTCTCTTCAATCTTCACAGTTGCTCGGTAAACAGCAGAATGCTACCCCTGTTCAAATGAATGGGAGAACCAGTGTTTTTGCCGCAGCGCCTGATTTGGTCTGAATACAGCCTTACTTAGACCACTTAGAATTTTTACCTGCTCTTCTTATCTCCAATTAAGTAGAACGGTTCATTGGTGAATAAGCAAGCAAGAGTAGGGCAGAGGGAGGATGTTGGTATGTACGGGCTAGAATGTATCACAGGCCAGAAATGTATCACATTTCTGGGTTTAATGAGGATGCCAAGTCCCTGCACAAATGCTTCACACAGAGATGAAACTACACTGAACGTACTAAATAAAAGCTGTGCTGGTGCCGAACTGATGACATCTTTGGTGTCTCGTTCCTCAGGGCTCCAGGTCTTCTCTGGACAGCTCTCGGCCAGTTGGACAAGTAGACAAGCATATCCTGCTGCTGGTGCATGGAGTGGGAAACGCAGGTAAGAGCTCAGAAATATCAAGGGCTGGTAATGATTTTGATTTTTAAAATGAGCAAAAGTGATTCATGATAAAATGGTGGCATAGTAATAACAAATCCAAGGTAAAACCAAGGTTTTTACAGGCACCCAGTTTGTGTCTTGCAGAAGGCAGTTTCACCTCAGGTCTTTGTGTGAGCTATGAGCAGAGTCAGTGGGTCGGGGGGAAAGCCATGAAATGATTTATAGACAAGTACTGGGATCTTACAATCTATCCCAGTGAAGTGACTTTAGAACAGGAGTAATATTAACTATTTTCTTTGTTCCAGTTAAAACACTGGCAGCAGCATTCTGTACAGTCTGTAACTGATCTGTAGACTTTTCTCGGGAGACCTGAAAGCAGTGCATGGTAGTAGTTAAGCTAAGCGGTGATAAAAGCATACAGAAGCTTCTCTGTACTTCAAGGAGAAGGAAAAGACCTAAAATGCAGTTTTAGTTGTTTGTTAGACCAGACTCAAAGATAACACCCATATTATAGTGTAGTTAATGACTAATAACTATATCCTCAGTGTTTAACTGATTCATCTTAAGGATTCATACATTGGACTGTCAGAGATACATTGTTCAAGGCTGTAAAGAGGGATCAGATAATCAATCATCTACTATATAGAGTTCAATGTCATCGGCATAGCAACATAACTTACCATTGTGCTTGGTCTTTATATGTTACCACCTTTAGTAGTAAAAGATAAAGACTGAAAGATTGAGCCTCGTGGCACTCCATACAAAATGTTTCCACTTTAGAGCCGTGCCCTAAGGTCCTACCCATTTTTCCAACCTATTAGTAAGAATATTGTGATCAGAGGCTGCACTTTGTTCCAGAATTAGAAGAAGATAGAATCGTGTTTTTTTTTTTTTTGTTTGTTTTGAGTCTCAAACTGAAGCTAGTGTGGAAAAACACAAAGCTGATCAACCAGCAGGCAGGCAAAGACCTTTTCAAAGATATTGAGAAATAGTTGCAACGGGAGTCCACCGATTGTCTCCTCATTTGTCCCACTTGTGTCTTAGTAGCTCTCATCTACCGTGCATTACAGCATTACAGTCTCACAGAGCCACTGGCATGGCTGTAGAATCTTAGTGTGGGTGTTGGCAGTAGTTTGGATAAAGTACAGAAATGCATGTAGATTTACCTTAGCTCTGCATGTGATATATTCACAAATTGACATTTCACAGTGGTATTTACACGGTCACCTTCCGTCTGTGGATCATTTGTAAACAAACATTGGCTGGTCCCTGCTCTCTGAGGCTTTAGAAGAGAGAGAAAGAAGAGCAAGGCAGATCATGCATAACTCCCTAAATGCCTTCAGCTAATGGTCTTGCATGTGGTGTTACGGGATGAGGCATTTTGGAGCTGGATGGCAGTCAACACAAATGAAGGCCGGAAGCAGCACTCAGCACTCCTCAGTGGAAAGGGCTGGTGACTGATGCTGCTCCACTGCACTGACAGCGTGGTGATGGGTATGTTGTGGATCAACACTGTATGTTGTGGAGACAACTGTTTGTCTGTGTTTCTGCTCAGTGCTAGTATTATGCTCACTTTCAGCCTCATGGTTCCCTGTTGACTGAGCTGAAACTGTTGAAATTTGCTTAATTTGCTTATTAATTCGCATGAAGATTGGATTAAAGCTGGGCTCCTTAAAGTCTGGGCGAAGGCTTGGATCTGGTCCAAACTGCAAATCAATCTAGACTGAACCACAGCTAGACCAGTAACTCTGTGTGGCAGTCACACCTTTTGTGTCCAGGTTCAAGGCACTAGTTACAAACGGTGTCATGTCTCCCACTAACTCAAGCCCCAGTCTTATTGAAGGTGTATACTTTTAGTTAAGGTTTATGATGGGCTGTTGAATATGTTAAGTTTTATCATATTATGAACAATGTATTACCTTTATTTTTGTCGCTGTGTTGTGCTGCCATTGGTCCGGACCTCAACCTAATGAAAAATTCATATGTGGCCCCTAAAAAGTATGGGCTGAGTATCCCATGTGTACAGATCTGCTGGAGCAGGCTGCTGTTCCTCCTGTGGATGCCTTGATGGCACTGTTGTCCTGGGAATCTTTCCCTGTTTCAGACAGGCTGGAATTACATCAGCGGTTTCTCAGAAGCAAGACTCATTAAAATCCTTGTCTGCTCCCTCCACTCACTCTACTTTGAACTCACTGTCTCTATATGCAACATCACTGGAAAGCTGTATTGAAACCCTGCTTGAAGTGTATGTGTGTGTGTGTTTTTTTGTAAATATACACAGCATGATATAATTTAATAATTACTATTGGTAAGCACATTTTTTAAAACTGTATTTATATATATATACATATATATGTGTGTATATAATGGAGCATGAAAGTTCACTCTTGACCTGGAAAAAAAAAGTAATTAAGGTCCACTCACTAGCTTTTTCCAGAGCTTTCAACTACATCTCTTTCTGTCTTTCTCAGTGGATGGAGTTTTCTCAGTTCAAATGGAGATAGCTTAGTCATCATATTTAGGTCATGTGATTAAAACAGAGCTATCTCCATAACAACAGAGCAAACTCAGCTGAGGAAGGCCATGAAATGCAGTTGAAAGCTCCATAAAATGCTAGGTAGTGGACCTTGTGTTAAGGTTTTTCATAAATTTATGTAAACAGTTTATGTTTACTGACAGCACTCAAATTCTACTTACTTTTTTCCAGAGCTTTTCAACCATACCCTCCTTGAATAAAGGCCACCTGTTATCATGTGTCCGGTCTATTCCATACTTAAGTTCAAAACATCTAATTTCACACCTAGCCAGATGCTCTGTAAAGTGGGTATGACTGGTGGATTGTCTGTTTCTGATTCTGCCACTGGGGAAGGGTGTTTCAGATGCTGTTAGACATTCCAACAAGCACTTTGCTTGAAGTATACCGAGACCTTTAATCACTAAAATACACTAGCCAGAACGTTTGTGTATTTGCAGCATGAGGGTGATACAGAGATGTTTTTTCACTTTTTGTTCAGGCCCAGAGATCACAGACGAACTGGTCAAGGTGCTGCGGAAGCGCCTGGATGAGACCACCTTGGACATCATCACTGTCATGCTTGTCAGGAACTGCAAGCTGACACCAGCTGATGTGGAGGTAAATTGCTCTTTTTTGGCAACTTTAATTTTAATAGAAGGAATTGGGGGAACAGCACTTGTAATTTTTCCAAATACAATGTTTGTTTCTGTGTTTATTTGTGTCTGGTCTGTAGTTCTATGTACATGGACCTGTGCAGTTCAGTGAGCAAATTGCTTACACTTCCAGAATTATGGGTTTTATTCCCACTGGGGCAACCAGAAAACACTTGTCTGCACTCACGCCACTGAAAATAGCTTTGGACAAAAGCCTTCACCAAATGTTCTCTTGTCAGTTCATCCAGCCATCAGGATCTCCAGCCACTGAGGTGATGAACTTCAGCCTCCCCCAGTACTGTCTTCCCTGGCTGCCCGCTGTGGCTCACTACCTCAGGCAGAACCTCCTCATCTTCCTGCACATACCCAAGTACACCGACAGCAACACAGCACACCACTTCAAGGTACAGTTCAGGCCAACTTTTGTCAGAACATGTAACGTAATGTGTTGAGTGTAAAGTGCATGTGGCATGTTAATGTTCTTAACATTTTTCAAAAATGCCAGGAAAAGAAAATAACTAAAATTCTGGATATCAAACCAAACTTTCTTTGAGGTACAGACAAAGGCCAGAATAAGAATGACTTATTTTCTTATTTAGAATTACTTGTTGACTTTAGAGGAAAATGTTTAATTACAACTTGGCTCTTATTTTGTAGTTCTCATTTATAGCATTCGTTTTGATGTCTCACTATGGGGTGCACCTCCCTGTGTATTCCTCAGAAGCATTTATCTCATTAAGCCAATCCTGATTGGCTGGTGATTGCGACGTCCACATCAGGTACATCCCTCTACCCTTAAATAGCTTGCGCTACGATGCAGCACCATTCAAACACCTCTTCTCGCTTCGGAGCGTATCTCAACCTGTCTTATCAGCTAGCTAGCTTGACGTAGACGGAGCTATTTTGGCTAACCTCTCTGTCGCCGGGCGCTAGCTGCTTTAGGTACGCTTCAAATCTCCGGTCTTCACCATACATGTGTTTATCCGCCTAGCCGTTTTACGGTAAGGTTATATCTTTTCACATTAGCACGCCAGCTAATTCCACCATCCCTCTTGGTTAGCACTCCAGCTAACGGAAGATGGACCCCAATCTCCCTCACACCGGAGGAGACGGAGACTCCAGGGCTTGACTCTGCCGTTGCGGAAATAAAATCTCGAGTAAGGACACACACCAGGTCTGCTCGGGTTGGAACATGCCCGACTGGCTATCGAAGCCCCCGGTTCATGCAGGCACTGTGTCTGCTTCACCATGAAAAGTCTCCGACGACGGCTAGCACGCCAAGCTAGCCTGTTGGGAAATTACCCTTACTTGTCTACCGGTGACATGCCCACCGGCATCGGAGATGGGAAGGGAAATAATGCGGACACCGGGCAGTGTGCTGGCTCCAGCTGGGGCTCACAGCTGGACCTAGCCGTGACTGCTCCGCCTATGGAAGACGTGGTGGAACTTGATTATGAGGATGACGACAAGGACACCTCGGAGCTCCTCATATCCGAGAGCGAAATGTTCATCCCTTCCGCTGAGGCTGTCAAGCCTGGTGCTGTGGCTGCCTCCTGGGACGAGGTGGGGAGCATGTCAGTTTCCCCCTCTCCCAGCATGGATATGCAGGACGTGTGCAAACGCGCTGCATCCAGGCTGAACATTACCTGGCCTGCAGTAGTAACGGAGACCACCAGGTCACGTTATGAGGGCGGCAAAACAGTTTCTCCCAGTTTTCCCTGAGCTGTTGGAGGAATTTTTAGTTTTCTCATGGAAGGACCGCCCGTTCAGTGGTAAAAGTCCGATACAGGGTGCTTCTTCCCTGGACTTTGAGGGCATGGAGAAGCTTGGCGTACTCTGCATGCCCCCGATGGAGCCGTTAGTTGCAGCTCACCTCCACCCACGGCTGACGACGGCATCTTCCAGAAACCCCACACTGCCATCAAAAGCAGACCGAATCCAGTCCAACATGACTGAGAGGGCCTACAAAGCAGCGGCTTTGGCTGTCAGGGCACTTAATGTTTCCTCCATGCTAACGGAGTTGTGCGAGGACATGGCGACAAAGCCTGACCCTGTCGTGTGGGAAGAGATTAAGGTGATTACGGACATTTGCCTCCGCGTGCAGTGCTGTGCGGTCAAAGCCACGGGTAAATCTATGGGGATGATGGTGTTGCAGGAGAGAGCCAGATGGCTCAACCTGACCAACCTGTCGGAGAGAGAGAAGGAGGACATTTTGGACATGCCAATTGTTCCCGACGGCATTTTTGGCACCACTCTGGCCTCAATGCAGCAGAGGTGTGAGGCTAGAAAAAAGGAGGACGAAGCCCTCCAACTCTGCCTTTCCCAGAAAACCGAGCCTCCCTCCAGGCACGGGCCATCACCGACTGCACAGTGTTAGTCAGTGTTAGGGCCTCAACCGCGCTCCGCTACTAGATGGCCCCATAACACAATTATTAGGGGCACACAGGGCAGACCACGCACAGGAGGCCACCTCTCGCTCTCTAATGAGGGAGAGGTGGGCAGCGCTTTCAACTTCAGCCTGGGTGCTGAGAATGATATCACGGGGATACAGGCTCCAATTCGCTGTCGCTACCCCATCGCTTCTCAAGCATAGTGTATTCACAGGCTCAGTGAGATTCAGATCAAATTCTACAAGACGAAATTCTCTCGCTGATAGAAAAGAGAGCAATATTTATAGTTCCTCCTGAACAAAGTAGGAGCGGCTTTTACTCCAGGTATTTTCTGGGGGGGGAGGGAACGGGATTCACCCTATCCTGGATCTACGGGCTCAGATCAAATACTCTTCTTCTTGCTGGGGCGAAGCGAGAAGAGGTGCTTATCTTGAATGGTGCTGCGTCGTAGCACAAGCTATTTAAGGGTAGAGGGATGTACCTGATGTGGACGTTGCAATCACCAGCCAATCAGAATTGGCGTAATGAGATAAATGCTTCTGAGGAATACACAGGGGGAGGGGGACCTACCTACAGTTTTGTTGCAAACTAGTTGGTGCTCGAAGCTTGGTGACATAGTGACTACTCGCAAGTCTAGTTTATGTAAGTGGCGAGCTAACTGTTAACACACTAGCCAGCCTGGAACATGCTAATGCTAGTCAGTCACAGTAGCTCTTCAAGCTAGCTGGCTTGCTGAGTTAGCAAGTGAGACCAGCAGGAATAGTTTGACATTTTGGGAAAGTCACTACGTACTTTACTACTGAGAGTTGGATGAGAAAATTGATACCACTCTCATGTCTATGCATTAACTATGGAGCTAGCGCCAGGAGTCAATTAGCCTCGGTTAGCAGAAAGACTGGAAGCAGGGGGAAATGGTTAGCCTGGCTCTGTCCGAAGTTCAAAAATAAACCTCCAATTCTAAAGCTCATTAATCAATATGTTATATCTACAAACGAAAATATAAAAACTTATATTGTGCTAAGCTATAAACTAATGCTCTCGCTGTCTCTAAAATACCCACCCACCTACCCAGTGTGCCTATCTTAGCAAGACATTAGGCACCACTATGTACCATTTTGTGAGTTCCAAGATTTGTGTAAAGGAAAAGAAAGGGCGTTGCAAAATCCGTGGCATATTTGTTCAACAACTATCTAACCACTCATCACAAGAGGATTTGTGATAGCTCTAACACACATAATCCTAGAAACTGTTGCTGCATGCTCAATGTCTTAGTAGCAGGGAAAATGCTTGGCTAATAAAAAAACTAAATAAACAGTCAATCTTTCAAACTTTTCTAAGTCCTCCACTATTTGAATGATTTGTTGACTTGTTAAAATAAGTCATAGCTGCTTGCAAATCAAAAATGCCTCCCTGCACTGATAGATGACAGTTTGACACATACAAGTGCACTACAAACAGTTCTGTTTAAAGTGATCTGGATTAAAAATGAATAAATCCTAGATATGGGAGGCTCCCAGCTCTGCAAAACTATGGCAGACACTAAAATCATTTTGACAAGTCTCATTGTGATGTATGAAATAAATGCTGACATGTGGTTTGAGCTTTGCTCTCCTGTTCTGTCTGCAGCACTACTTTCATTTGAGCAGTGACTTGGCTGACGGTGATATCTACCTCTACAATAAACCTGGAGGCCAGGGGACGGGAGGCAAAGGTAAACACATTCCTCCCATCCCAGCATGCCCTCAATGCCACCAGGCCTCAGTCCTTGTGTGTGTGTGTGTGTGCGTGTGTGTGTGTGTGTGCATGCTTGTTTTTACGAAGACAAATATCACCACAGCGACTCAATGTTCTATTACTGTGTTGGCCCGCATATAAGATGACTAGATTAGAAGATGATTATTAGATGACAACCCCAACTCCCTTTGCTATACCCTGTCAGTCATTACTGGTTCATTTTAATAATGTCAGTTGCAGCATTAGTCCATGCTTTTCTACAGTTTATAATCAAAGCTTTGTCTTTTTTTTTTTGTGTTGTTGTCATTTTGTACTGCAAACTGTTACTTGGGTTTCTACTGTATTTTGCAAACTGTGACATTTTGGATATATGCCATTAAAAAGGCAAATGTAGGGCCAACTCCAAACTGCTGTTTGGAAGGTGAGTGAGTAAAGTGATTGTGGGACCGACAACAATAGAAAAAGTGAAACTGATATTGTTAGGGATTTTCTTTTACATTTATGTGGACATAAGATGGAAATTTGTACGCCAAAGGAGAATCCAGGGCTCTGTTGGGACCATCGTTATGTCACGGTCTACTTCCCCATCAGGTTTTTCCGCTCACCTTGACATGAATCCAACCTCAATCCTAAAGAGCAACTAGAGGGCCACTCTCAAGATACACCACAGTCCTATTTGACAGTCAAGATGTGTCAACTCTCCAGAAAAGCTGCAATTTTACCGCATTTGCTTCCGGCATCGGGCAGCATTGCAGCTACTGTACCATGACTAATTCTTTTGTCTGTATGATGTGACCCTTTGTGACGCTGTGGGTGACTTCAACACAAGACCTGCACAAGCTGTCGAAACCCCAAAAGCATGTTGAACCGCTTCGTAGTTTTTTGGTTTGCTTCACTGTAGTCATTGTGAACCTTAAGATTTCTATAATCTTTTTTCATCTGTTGAATTTATCCCTGCCCTGCACGGTTTGGCTGTTTGTTATATCCTCATTTCTGCCAGACGCTGAGAATGATTCTTGTCCACCTTTGGCTTTCTAAATGCTGAGTCCAGCTCCTTCTGAATGGACCTTTCTCTCCAACTGCTGAGGACCTGGACATGTATTGGTTGTTCTTGTTGATACAGATGCAGTAGAGTATTGGTGGTTACTGTTGCTGTGCTTTTTAGGGTTGGGCGATACGGTAAAATTTTCCAACTGGCCACTGTCAGCCCAACAACTGCTGACTGCCAATATATTCGTGTGCGAGTGTGTGCGGTGCACGCAGGGGGCAGGGGAGTCCCCACTCCGCAGACTGACATCCGTGGTCTTTAATGTGAAATTCTAATTTTACTGAAACATTACAGCCTATAGGCTACTCTTCATCTCTTGAGATCTTTGCTAAGCAATAAGCTGTACGGACCGGCTCAACAGCTGTCCCACACTATTCAGAAAAGAGTCAGATGAAGGATGCCTCCGCTTGCAGCCTCCAAATGAACAAACAGGTGGGGAGAACATAACTATGCTATTAAATGACCAGGGTGCACAACTGCACATATAGGTTTTGGTCTAGGTCTCAAATATGATTTATGAATTGACATTTTTTTCAGCGCCAATCGTTGGACTGTAACCACTAAAGGCAGCTTAATTGTCATTTATTCACTGCCCTGTTTTGTGAAAGACTCGTCGGAAATCAACGCAACAAGACATGCATAATATGGCCCAACGCCAACTGCCAGTTCTTATCCGCGCACGCTCTGAATTACACTGTACAGGTTAATTATTTACAGAGTTGAATTCTCAAGGAGGCAGACCATTAAATTAGTGAAATAAAATGACAAAAATCGCCCCAAAAAAACAACCAGCGATGTACTCAATGGCCAATCGCAGATAGATATATTCGTCCAATTGCCCAACCCCAGTGCTTGTTGTAGTCGTCCTTGTTGTGATGTGACAACACATATGTTTGGCCAATCACGACCGGCAGCACTGCTGGCAACCCCTGAAAGTACCTGTATCACTTCCTGAGCAGGGCCCAAATTTAGTTCCAGGAACTCAAAAGCGGAATCCGGGACATTGGCGTTACATTTCACTAAGTCCCTTCATGTGTAATCAGGACTGGAAATGGATCACAAGAGGCAGGCGTTTGAAAAAAACATTAATACTCAATGGATACCTGGATACATTCTCTTTCTTTTCTTTAGTCTTTGTTTTATCCTGAAACCTTTTCTAGACTGATACATTTCCTTCATCTACTTCACAACATAGATCCTTGTTTTCTATAAGCAAATCATTTATTGGAAATTTAACCTCAGGTTTTGGCTTAGTTGTAGAGTTTTTCATTGGCTCCTCTCTCCTATTGTTAAGCTGCTGATTTGGAGGCAGTATGATATCATGGAATATGCTGACAATTGCTTTTCCTATTTATAACTCCCACATTAAATTCAGAACACGTTTTCCTCTGCCTGTCTGGCATAACATTGCATTTAGATTGCCAACCTAATTTGCTCTCTTACCAGAGATGACCTGCCTGTTGCAGGAAAGCATCTCAGCTGTCTTGTTCATTATCTGTGGTTTGTTGACAGCTGCACAAACAACATGCAAGTGCCATCAACCTCTGCAGAGAAATTGTATGTGGGTAGCAGGAGCACTGCCGGCCGCTGCCCTGGGTTACAGTCATACAATGTGGTTGCTCACTCATGATTGTGAGCTGGACACTCTGGTGCAGTATGTCATTTCATACTAGAAATTGGTTTAGTTTGTGTTAACAGTGCCTTGTCTAATTGCCAGCAAACAAATCAAGATGAAATTAAGTTTAGCTAAGCTCTCTGTTTTGTCACGTCCCCTCTCCATATACTTCCTTTATAGTCAGAAGTGATCAATGCCAAATAATATCGCAATGCTTTCTCATTTATCAATAGGCTCATGTCCTGGCATTTGAAGTCAGTTAAAGAGGAGTGCTGCTGCTGGAATTAGCTCTGTGACTGAAAGCTTATCCTGTTCAATGAAAAAGTGAATAAATAACTCATTCAATAGCTCCCACCAAAGGACAAGTAATTATGGATGTAAATGATGAGTTTACTGAATTAAAACCCTCATTTATAATTACTTATGTTTTTATAATATGCCACCTTGCATTGCCATTTTAACTTAATCACAGTGCTACATTTTCATTATCCTGGGTGGGCTGGCTAGCACGTTTGTTCCATTAAGCAAAAGCAAAGAAACCATGCACAATCAGGCTGTTGATTACTGTCAGTGCAGTTCAAAAGTTATAGACAGAGGTGTGGATTCGAGTCACATGACTTGGACTTGACTCCGACTCCTCCAGTCATGAATCTGACTTTGTCCCACCTCTGCTTAAAAGTTACTAATGGGAATAATACTTTTATGGCAGTCAGCTATTTACAACGTGATGGCATTAGAGTTTGAAATGTGCCAGTAGATTAGGATTGTTGTTTTACCAAATGTGGATGTTCACTGCATGAAAGTGTGTTGTGAACCACGTGTGCCCAGTAAACCATTCCTGGATGAAAAAAAGATTTTAAAAAGATATTTCAAAGCAACAGCAGCTCCCATAATAAAGTTCCATTAAACAATGTTTTCCAAATGAAAAGAAATAAAACCATAATTTAAAGTCATGTTTGAATGTTTGTGTTTTTCTGCTTGGGAATTGAAGTCACAACTTAAAATACATTTCTGTTTCCAACTGCAGTGTACCGGGAGCTCTCTGGGGATTCTGACCTTTAGTCTCTCTTTAAAATGACCTCTCTGCACCTGTCAAATGGTAAACATCGAGGCTGACAATAAGAGTTTGTTCCTTGCTCCTCTACTCATTCCACTTGCTGTCTAACTACATTTTAATTTCTGTGTGGAGAAGCTCTGACTCCATCTCATTAGTTTGAGCAGCTGCAGAACAAGGTGCTTAAGTTATATGATGTTACCTGATCCCTGCCCCGTGTGTGAAATAACTGTCAGTGTCAGACAGCTGAAGCAGTGTTGTGGCAAACCGAGAGGAGCCCAGACTCTCAATTGTGTTTCCTGTCAGCTAATTAATGAAGTGGTTTCTAATGACTCTTAGCGGCACTGTACAGTTAAATATGTCTGCTGAATCCCAACAGACTTACTTTGGGTAGCTATAGACTGATGACAATATTTTAGTTATAGCAGCATATGCAAGCTTTAAATACAACTAAAATCACAGCTAGTCATCTTCAGCTAAAAACCATGTCAGTGATTTTTAAATTTAGTGCACATATCTTTTTTCTTATTTAAAGGAAGAAAAGGACATCTTTGAGGATAAATCAGAAATGCTCCTTTACTCTCTAAGCCTCTGAGTGGGCGCGCCAGTGTCCATGTTTGACAGCTGAGAGAGACAAGGTGAACACACAGGCACTGCTAACTCTAGCTTACAAGTTTAAGACAGACAGTTAGCAGTAGTGTAGAAGAATAACAACCACATCATTATATCATCTAAGCTCACTGATGTTGGCATTTGCAGTTAAGTGTTTAGGTTCAATGTGCTGCAGCTGACTAGTTAATAAACTATCTAGCCTGCAAACTGATGTTAGCAATGCACTTTTACCTGGTGGATGTTTGTTTTGAGCTCATCGGGAAAGTCAAGGTGTTATACAGGATGAGCCTATGCTTGTAGCTAATGTTGCTCGAGTCCGTGGTTCTCATTGTGTTGTATCTCAGGCTGTTAGAACGGTGACATTACTGCTTTATGTTAATGCCATTTGAAATGAAACGAAAATATTCATGTCGGTAAGTGTACGTTGAAATAGTTGCTGTAACCATTTCTTCGGCCCACACTGGCTGTGAAGTCCTCATTCCATGCAAAAATGCATTCCAAATTTCAGCTGAAGTTCATGTGAGGCTTCAGCAGTCTGAGATTCAAGTGGGTATCTCCCAAAGTTTTAGTGTGTTTAGTACAAGATTCTTTTTGTGTCTCCCCAGATTGAGTTTCCTTGCTGAGCTGTGGCAAAGGGAAACTTTCTGGTAGCCTTTAGTGGATTTGTTGCTGGAACTGGCATGATACTCAGACTAAACGTGTGAATTAAGTATTCACATGAACAAGTGCTGGAGTCTTTTTGAGGTCTGTGTTAATTTGAGCCATTGTAACAACTGTACAGATGTTAGCTGTAAGTTAGCTAGTAATGTACACTGAGTGTGTTTGGGTGTGGAACATGTCGGTATGTGTTGATAGCTAAGCCCCCATGTTAGCTTTGGCTGGCCTACAATGCATTTTTGCATGAAACAATGACTGGTGATTTTGATTTTGAAATGATTTTGTCCCATATATTTTACATGTGGTTACGTTAAGAAGGAATCACTTCACGGATAAGAAGAAGGATTACAGGCAAACAATCATTCTGAAATCCGAACATGTCCTTTGAAACTACTACATGCAGAATTTGAAAATGTGTGACTTTGGCATCCCCAGTGGTAGCATCATAAAAGACACTCACAGACTGAACCTACATTGAGAAGAATGGGCTGAATGCAACACATAAACTGCAGCCATTTTCACCGGGATTGTCTAATGTACAGTATGTCTTCAGAATAATTCGAAAGATGTTAAAATCACATAAACATTGTACACATGCTGTCTTTAAATCTACCACAAGAATCACGTGTAACAAGCAAGTGGATTTTTTTCAGTTTTCTTCCACTGTTCAGTGGACAGTAATGGATCACATGTCATCATCCTGAAATTCCAGTGATTTCAGAATGATGGTCTCGATTATTGTTCATGAAACAAATTCATGAACCCTAATGCTGTTCTCTGGGTGTCTCTAATGTTGGCCCAGGTACCATGTCGGAGCTGGTTCAGCAACTCTTCCCACCTTCTCAGTTTAAAGGTACCACTACATGTCTTCTTCTGTCCCCTTTACAACCTTCAGTCAACACAATGGGTGTCATTGTGTTGACTGAAGCCCGTGCTGCTGCTGGCCCTGTGTGCTCTGCTCTTGGACTTTTTTCCTTCATGGCATTTCTTTGCAGTGCTGTACCTCCTTCAGTTAAGGCTTCCCTCAGCATATACAATTTTATGAAAAGCTGTATTCATCTTTGAGTTGCCTTCTCATTTGGCATGGACCTCCAAGGTGCATGAAGTGTGGTGTTTTCGGTGTTTGAGCCAGTGTTTCTCTGCTGTTGAGCTTACTGTAGATTTGACCTGGACTTGCTTTTGTCACACTGACTCCTGCTTCAAAGAGCCTAACACAACCACAATACATATTCTAAATACACTGAAAATAGAATACCCTAAGTATTACAATAACAGCTCATGAGGCAGAAATATTTTGAGCAGGCTCGGACCTATTGTCATGGCGTTGCAACGACCAGCACAAGCAGAGCTCCGATCGTTTGGTATTTTCCTCACCATTATTTGGCTGAGCCTTTTTTGAATGATCAGCCTATTATGAAAATGTCACCCTATACTGTGTAGGAATGAGCCAGAGTAACGTCAGAGTGATAGAGTAACTGTCTCAGTGCTGGACAATGCCAGCCTTGAGTCACAAATTGAGTTCCATCACTTTAGTCTGCCTATTAAGGCTGTGTTGTAGCAATCATCAGCCTCATTTCCCAGGTTGACATGGTCAGCCATCATGAGCAACCAGTTACTAAAGCAGCATGAGATGGATGGAGCATGCTCAGCTGTATTCACATTGACTAAACTAAAACTGTCAAGAAAAACAGCAGCCCTGTGACAGGTGACACCATTCTCTAATCCTGACCTAATGTACCTTTAATCAAGGAATCAAAGTTCATTTATTTGTCATTCTACAACACAGGGTTGCACAATGAAATAATAATAGTAAGTTGTAGCCCCTTCATGCTACACACACATAGAACATATAGACAAATATTCAAATTTAGAACAGAAGAAAATCAAATAAATAAAATTAAAGCTGCAAGCAGCGATGAACAGGCCCTCGCACCTTCCCGCATGTCGGGGTATGTCAAGTGTGAACCACACAACGTAAATTTCATGAAAATCGGATGATGTTTGTCACACAAAGCTTACTTCCTGGTGCCAGTAGGTGGCGCTATGACTATAACTCAATATTGGCACATAGATGTCTTCAGGCTAGGACTATTATCAAACATGTTAAGTTTAGAGCAGATTGGACAATGTACATTTGAGTTACAACAACTTCCTGTTTCATGGCGGAACATGGAAATTCGACAGCACGCCGTTCAACGAAATATCAAACTTTTACCAACTTTTCATTGTGAAGGTCTTTAGATTGCACTGCCCAAATTTGAAGACTATCTGATTTATTCTCTATGAGTTTGTTAAAGAACAGAGCCTGCAATTGACAAAAAATGGCCTAAAATTGCGCAGAAAATTAAAAATGGCTGACTTCCTGTTGGGTTTAGGGTATGGCTCCAAGAGGCTACATCTGCCTCCCAAATTTCATACATCTACGTCAAATTTAAAGGTGGGGGCTTTGATTTTTGAAATTTTGTAGGGGGCGCTGTCGAGCCATTTTGCCACAAACATGTCCAAAACCCATATCAGATGTAAATTCTCACCACTTCTGTCACATGTGCAAAGTTTTGTGAATTTTCAAGCATCCCAAGCACCCCATAAAGGGCTTCCTGTTTCATTGCGAAACATGCAAATTGTCCACCCTGCCACGGCAACCTGCGTTCCACGGAAACTCGAAAGCTTTGCAATTTAGCATCACACTTGTCTTAAGTTAAAGCCAACCAAACTTGAAGTGAATCCATTGAATCCTCTAAGAGAAGTTCGCAAAAGTTCCATACTTGTAAATTGTCTAAAATGGCATCTTGTCTCATGACCTATGACATCATCGTTCGAGATATTGACAATTCCTTCACAATTTAGCTTCATACTCGTCTGATGATTATACCTACCAAATTTGAAATGAATCCGATAAACCCTCTAGGAGGAGTTAGAAAACGTTCGCCAAAAATACAGGAAAAACACACAAAATTCATTCGAAATTGGGCGGAGTTAATGAAAGCCAATGGCTTCATGTCCGAAATGATGAGAGCAATGTGCGTATCAAATTTGGTGAATATTGGAACAACTTTATCCCGACTACAGCCTGCCACGCAGCAGGGGGTGCTACGGAGCCTGCTAAATACGCATGAACCCAATCGCTGTATATTCTCCCAATGTTCATGGGGAAGGGTGTGTGTGCCAAATTTCATGAGCTTTCGAGTATATCAAGGGCGTCAAAAATGCGTTTGAAGGCTAAAAGTAATTAGGGGGCGCTATAGAGCCAATGTGCCACACCCAAGCCCAATTGTGTTAAATCGAAATATTTACCAGTTTGACTATGGGTGCAAAGTTTCATGAGTTTTTGAGCATCCTAAAGGCCTCAAACGTGTTTAGAAAGTTGAAATTTACACAGGAAATGCAACGTGGCTGACTTCCTGTCAGGCAAATGCTCTAAAAATAAACTGAAATATGTTCTTCATGATGAGAACAATAACCCCACCAAATCTCATGAAGATCAAAGCAACTTTATCCCAACCATGGCGTGTGTTTGGGGGCGCTATGGACCGTTGGGCCCTTGCACTTTTGTGCTCAGGCCACAGTTACTTACATACATATATACCGATATACATATACACCCAGAAAGTAACAATTCTGTAGGGCATTTTTTGAATTTGTGTCTGGGGGAATGTAAACAACAGCAAGAAGATTGTGTGATAATATGGGCAGCATCTTAACATAAAAAACTCGACATCTGGGAAACATTGTCCATCAGCTTTGACCACGTTTGAGCACCAAGCATCACTGATGTAAACACAGAGTCCGTCTCACCTCATCTTGCTGAAGTCTTGTGTTCTGTTGGTGTGGAACACTGTCCGTCCTTTAAGCTGCCTTTAACTCCTACTCTCACCCAAGCAAAGAGGAGATACTCTGTTGCTTAACCAGTCATTATTTAACCTACTTAACGCTGCTTATATAGTTCTACAAAAACCACTAATTAGCAAGAGGGGACCTAACATACCTTTTAAACTGCCTTTTAATGCTGCCCTTGCCAAAGCAAAGAGCACGACAGCTTGGCCAGGCCTCACCTGTTCAGCCACCGCCACTGTTTATCTAGTTCCACCATTGTTTAAAATAGCCACTAATTAACCCTGCACTGCAGAAATAGAAGCAATGACAAAAGAGCTCTCTTTGTATTGATTTCGCCAAGAACAAAACTAACCTCAACCAACGTTAGCCAATGTAAAACCCACCAGTAGTTGTAACATCACCATGCCTTCAGCACCATCTATGTTGCAAGAATGTGCATTCATTTTGCTGTGCCACTCTCTAGTGCATGGCTCAGCAACCTTTTCTTTGAGGAGCGTCCGTTTACAAAGATGAAGACATTAATGCGCATGTCATTTATTTTCAATATATGCACTGATTTTTAGTTTCACTGTTGTGAAAGTTTGACCTTGTTTATAGTAGTAGTAGAGTTTTATGCCTATTATTTACGTAAGATCCCATCTCTGTCACTCATTCACATACACAAAACCATGTTGTGATGTAGGCTGCTAATAAGTCATATGTAAACTGGGCTTAACAGTTAGTGCGATCCCTGCCCCTGCCTTTTGCTGCTTAGTCGTGCTCAGTCTGGTCTATGTTGATACTTTCAGCTGTCGGTCAACTGTGAGACATGGGATATCATTGATGTCCAGACTTTTATCCACAGCCACACTTGAACACCAGTGCTTTTGTCAGTGCAACAGTTTGCTGGATATGTACATTGTCTGCCATTTCAGTAATGCTCTTCTCAACAGTAATCCTGGATCTGACGGTGTCTTTATTCGGCAGTCCATCAACAAAACCTGTGCACTGTTGAGGAAAGCCTCCTTTATGTATTTTCTGTCTGTGAATGGTTTCTTTCTTCTTTTCTTGAATTATTCTTGAACTATTAGGGTAATTTGAAGTTTTAATAATTTGTGTGGAATCAATTCACTGTATTGTCACAGTATATAACGTGGTAATTTTGGTGGTGAAATATATATGGTAACAATTAAACTAGTTTCAGAAATTGACGTGTTTCCATTGTGGCACTCATGGTTGAAATGGCAAAACTGATTTGTATTTCTGAAATGCATCTGTCTTTCCCGCCTGTAAGGGCAAGACATCCACCCCACAACATGCATGGTGCAGCTTACTCATTGTGTGCAATAATGGCCAGTGTCGACACTAACACTTGCAGCAATACTGTCTTACACAAGCGGTGCTTTATGATGAAGCATGTGCACAACTGAAATGTGATGAGGAACTGAAGCATCAAAGGATCAAAACGGATATTAAGACTCCTCTTTCCACTGTTCTACTGTGCTCATTTTAATGTAACAAAACAGAAGAATAACGTGACAGACATCATGGCAATTAAAACAAAAGTTATTTGTGGATATAATTATAGATTTTGATATTTGCCTAATAACCCCAATCCTATATGAAAACTGCTTCACTGTCAAGGAAAACCTAATGAGCTGTTGTTGGTCACTTTAACACATTCCACTGCTCTTTCAGGTATTGCCTGCATCGCCCTCTCATTTGTGGACGCCCATGGTCGTCCCCTTCAGGTTCCAGCTCAGGACTGTGCCGCACTGCAGAGATCAGAGAACTGCGTGACCCCCCTTCATCCAGACCATTTTGATGAGCTGATCTCTGTGGGTAAAGTGCACTCCATCAACATCGGCTCAGGTACGGGTTAACACAACATTGAGCAGCTGTACAGAGGGTAAGGGTTAGGGTTAAATGAAGAGTCTGTAGGTAGGAAGTGACAAAACAAAGTCAAAATCAAATGTACATGAAGTAGCAAGCAAGTGCTCTGTCCAGAGAAAAGTGGACATTTTAGTTGGTAAATGTGAACATGCTCAGTTTACTGATGACATGAGGGTCATGGATTAATGTGGCCTTGAAGCAGTAATGCACTTGAATGTCAGAAAAGACAACATAAAGAAAACATTTAAGTCCAAAAATGTTTCCAGTAATTAAGAGTAGCCTCTTTCTTCTTCCCCCTGTAAGGTAAAGTACTGTAAACTTTATTGAAGCCACACAGGGAAATTAAAGTGTCACAGCAGCAGAAAAGTACAAAAACAGCGAGCAAGAGTAGAGTTTAGAAAAATAGTATATACAGTGCAGAGAATGAGAATGAAAGTATCCCATGACCAGGTGGCTGAAAATAAAAACATCAGTAAGAAGAGAAGTTACAACATTATAAATACAGAATTGCATTTAAATTAGACTGGAATGGGATGATGGCATGAAGTGGTGACGTAAAATGTATTAAAAAAAACAACAATTTACTCACTTTTCACTATTTTCTCAGACCTAGCAAAGCTCCTACAAATCCACAGAAGACATTATCTAACTCTTTTCATAGACTGAGTTCTGCCAACCAAGACTATTCAACTGAATTTGATGGTGAAATCAGTGCATTCCCCTTTAGAATTACAAACTAATGTTGCAATAGAGAATGAGCTCATTGGTTTTCACATTGTTCTTCATCATCTTGAGAATCATATCCATATAAATAATAAATCCAATCATATCATTGGATTTGATTATGTTACAAGCTTACAGCAAGTGCCAGGAGTCATTTTATTGTATAAACTGCACTAATTTAAAAAGGGATTAATTACAGTCATAAACGTCAAGCTATGTCATGGGTAACAGTCTGGCTATTAAATTGAAAGTCTAAATATTAAATGCCCCTAAATTTGAACGAGTAAATCTTCCTGGTTAATAAATACAACTCTGTAATATGAAGAGATTTTTGTTCCTGGAGGCTAAATTTGTCAATGTGACACTGCATCACAAGTCCATAAATCAGCATTAAATCTTAGTTTTGAGGCTTATTAATAAAATGGTTTCATGATGTGTGAGTTATACTCTAATAACAAATAAGACTCCAGCTGTTTAGTTTTGGGCATAAAAAATAAAACCATCCTCAAATGGTGGGTTTAATGAATTCAAACTTTACTGTGCAGTGACAATCATAATACGTCCCCATCTGTGTTATTGTATATTGTTTGAAGACATGTTAATGAAAGGTTACCCAAAATATTAAAAGTGTGCATGGAGCGTAAACCTGTTGAAACACTAGTTGCTGGAGTGTATGAAGGCAGCAGCAGAGGACAGAAGGCAGGAAGACAAAGTTTACATTAGTAGCAGATCACAGAAATGGCAACGGCAATCATTCATAATGTCATCCCTCCAATTTTAAATATTATATTTTTTATCAGCCTGTACAAGTGAAGTGAAAGAGGCCTGTGTGGAAGGCAAAGCCTGAAAGAGATGGAGGTGTGACTAACCACTGGCTTGTACTTTTTATGTGGAATGTAATTTGACGTGTGCACTCTACTGTTCAGTATATCCCCTGTGCTGTGTTTTTAAACGTCAATATACCATAGTCAGAATAATCGTGACCCTTCTGAAAGAAATGACATCATGGTGGAGATGATTAATAGCCAGGGTATTGTTAGTACTGCTGACCCAATATTAAGACCACATTTCCCATAAACCCTACTGCTTCCTTGTGCAAATTGAATGTTGGTTCTAAGAAGTGGTTTTGAAAAATGGTCAAATCTGAAGCAGCAGAGACTGACAAAACCTGACTTTTAGTCCTTAGTGTGGGTCAAACTCCAAAATGTTTAACTCTTATAATGCAATTTTATTACATATTTTCATTAGACACTCCCTGCCAGGTAAACACCCACATTAAAAAATTTAAAAATCTCCAGCCTGACCCTAACCTCCCGTAATGCCGGCTTTTTGTTAAATCTGGACCATGTTTACAGTGCCCTCCAGAATTATTGGCACCCTTAGTGAATATGAGCAAAACAGGCTATGAAAAAAATGTCTTTATTGTTTATCCTCATGATCTTTCATTCAAAATATTCACAAAAATCGAACCTTTAATTGAAGTAACATAACGAAAAGAAACATTAAATTCTTATCATGAAACAAATATTTTTCTCAAAAATATGTGTGTCACAATTATTGGCACCCATCATTTAATATTTTGTGCAGCCTCCCTTTGCCAAGATAACAGCTCTGAGTCTTCTCCTATAATGCGTGATGAGGTTGGTGAACACATGGCACGGGACCTGAGACCATTCCTCCATACAGAATCTCTTCAGATCCTTCAGATTCCGAGGTCGACGCTTGTGGACCCTCCTCTTCAGCTCATCCCACAGATTTTCTATGGGGTTTAGGTCGGGGGACTGTGATGGCCATGGCAAAACCTTTATTCTGTGGTCGGTGAACCATTTTTGTGTAGCTTTTGAGGTGTGCTTTGGATCATTGTCCTGCTGGAAGGTCCAACCACGGCCCATTTTAAGCTTCCTGGCAGAGGCTGTTAGGTTTTCATTTAATATCTGCTGGTATTTGATGGAGTCCATGATACCATGTATCCTAACAAGATGTCCAGGGCCTTTGGAAGAAAAACAGCCCCACAACATCAAAGATCCGCCACCATACTTCACAGTGGGTATGAGGTGCTTTTCTGTATGGCTATCTTTCTGTCTACACCAAACCCACCTTTGATGTTTGTTGCCAAAAAGCTCTGTTTTGGTCTCATCTGACCATATAACCCGGTCCCATTGAAAGCTCCAGTAACGTTTGGCAAACTGTAGGCGCTTTAGTTTGTTGTTGATTGACAGCAGAGGCTTTTTTCTGGCAACCCTCCCAAACAACATGTGGTGATGTAGGTGGCGTCTGATGGTAGTTTTGGAGACTTTCTGACCCCAAGACTCAACTAACCTCTGCAATTCTCCAGCTGTAATCCTTGGAGATTCTTTTGCCAGTCGAACCATCCTCCTCACGGTGCGTGGGGTCAATGTACACACACGTCCTCTTCCAGGCTGATTCTTTACATCTCCTGTCGCTTTAAACTTGTTAATTATTGCCCTGATAGTGGAAATGGGTATTTTCAACTGTTTAGAAATGTTCTTATATGCATTTCCTGATTTGTGCAGCTCAACAACTTTTCGTCGCACATCGTCACTGTGTTCTCGGGTCTTTCCCATAGTGATGAATGACTAAGGAAATTTGGCCTGTGTCACCTCATATTTATACCCCAGTGAAACAGGAAGTCATGGTTGACCATTTAAGAGCTCCTAATCAAACAGGTGAACTTAAAAATGTAAAACATTACTGGAAATATACTTCAGTTAGATTTTAATGATAAGATTTTCTAGGGGTGCCAATAATTGTGGCACGCATGTTTTGGAGAAAAATATTTATTTAATGTCAACTTTCAATTATTTTACTTCAATGAAAAGGTAAGATTTTTGTGAATATTTTGGGTGAAAGACCAAAAGGATAAACAATAGACATTTTTTCATAGCCTGTTTTGCTCATATTCACTAAGGGTGCCAATAATTCTGGAGGGCACTGTACACCTAGTATTAACATGAGAACTGTATCTGGATAATGACATCTGATACAGGCCTTTCCATACACCAGGTTTAAGTTATCAAATTGAATGTTGGTTCTTGCCTCTCTCCCCCCAGAAGACTAACCCTAATCCCTACGCCTACTATATGCACTTATCTGTGTTTATCTATTTTAAAACTACACTTGATCCCCTTTTAAGAACTAAAACAATATTATCATTTGCTGAGTCAACAGGATTTTCTTCTGTAATGTTTTGTCTAATGTTTTTTTTTATCCATTTGTTTTCAAGTCACAGGCAGAGTGTTAACACATACCAGTCACTGTCTGTGTTGTCTGCTTGTCTTCTAACAGAGCCACAGCTGTATGTGCGGTTTGACATCTGGGAACAAGGCAATGTCAGCCCCTTACAGCTAAGTGATAAACTGCAGGGGGCGCTGCGCCACGCACTCTGTGATGTTGTCATGGAGCTGAGAGTCTTGCCAAATCCTCTTTGTGTGGGGGTGCTCTGCCCAGCTACCAAAGCTCAGAAAGAAGAGGCTAAAGGTGAGGTCATCACCAGATGTCATTTGTGTAACTGCAGTAATGCCCGGAGGGCAAAATAGGATGGGCACAGTCTGATTGGTAACTCAGGCTAATGTTAGTGAACATTCAAATAAGTTGTAAAGCTATGTGATTACACTGATCCTTTTTGTAGCTACTACGTAAAATGTTCAGCAAATCTGAAGAGCGAGACACTGAATCCATCCCTACCAATACTGGTGTGCTTGCGGGCTCTGCAGTAGACTGTCTCCCCTTGTGGTGTGTTCATTCAATATGCAGCGAAAAAAATAAGACGTTATTAAAAACGACGTGGCCTGCTCCAAGCTGCTGCTGGGGTGCACAACAAGGAACTAAATAAATGTTAAAAAATAAATAGTTAAATAAGTAAAAACAGGCAGAATACGTTTTTAGTAAATAATTTTCACACACACTCACACCTCTCCAAACTATGCGTAATATTACACACAGCTGGCACAGCATGGATACCTTTATTAATTAACAGGGACTTAACTGTTAACTGACTTTGTGTGCTTTTCTGACCAGTGAGCTGTTCTGAAAGATTCAGTTTATACAGCGACATCATGTGTAGATTTGGAGCAGCGAATCTCCAAACCCCATGTTTTATTACTTTTTTTCCAGATTTAAGGACTGTTTAAAAACTTTCTCCATTGGATAAATAAGGACTTAAGACATAAATCTGGTTTCTCAAATATGGAGAAGAGGAGCAGAACCTTGGAGTCAGAATGTATTATTGCGCCGCAGAATTACAACTGGCACCGGTAACCATGTCAGCAGTTGCTGGCTACACCAGCTGCCTGTTCACTGTCAGAAACATGTGTATTTAAACATGAAAATACATACAGATAAATAGTAAATAATTAGCTTGATTTTGAGACCCCCTCAAAATTTGATTTTGACGTCCTAGTTGTTAATTAGGATGTAGTGTGTTTCGCACACTGGGTGTGTTCTCACCAAACGTTGAAGCAATTTTTTTTGCATGCCGCGATTACATACAAAACCAGTACTGATCCTTCTACAGGTTCACCTACGGAAACCTTGTTATGACTTTTACTTCCTCTAGATAGTCAAGTTTGATCGTTTTCTCGCCGCTCCCTCTTGATGTTGTCAGACTTGACGTTTGGGCTTGAACGTGGTGTATTTCTGTTAACTTCTAACATTCAGGATGCCAGACTTTATCTTGTAAGTCACTGGAATTCAGGTAAGGGAATACAAACTAGAATGTTTCCTTTGAAATATGGTGGAGTTAAAATATTATGCCCCTTAAAATGGAAGGGTAATTCAAAAATGCACTAGAGATCAGTACTGTGGTTACTTGTATGTGTAATTAATGGAATTGCCTTATTTTGAAAATTTGAATTTACCTTTAAATCAGTTTGTCATAGATTGTTTTTCCCTCCCAAAACTCCTGCAGTTTTCTACTTGTTCAATGAGTTAAACGTATATTATGAAATTTATATTTTTGTTGGGGTGTATATGTAATTTAGAAAGAGAGAAATGTCAAATAAACAAACCCAAAGCTGTACACCACAAACTGGCCTGAACCTGGCCTGAAACCTGAAGCTTCATGGGGACCTGCCAGGTTGAGTTGAACTCTAGTTCAAACTGACTCAAACGACTGCGTCACTCCACTTGAATATAAATGCCTGATAGTCTTATGTGGTCCTGTCTTTCTCCAATGTGTCTTCAGGACTGTTGATTCCTTTGCCTGAGGTAAAAGAAGTGAAGGACAGCCCCAGGCAGCGCAGTGGCTCACGAGTCTTTAAAACCAGCCCTTCTCCCATCACCTTAACCCAAGCTGTAGGGAGCACCTCCATGACAGGGACCAGCACACCCGAGTCCACCACACCCACCAGCAAGAGCACCCGCCGGAGCTTCTGGGACATCCTGGTCAGTTCCTCCAGAGGTTGAAAGGCTTTCATCATGGAACTCTGCTCTGTGTAGCCTCTTCACTGGCTACATTAGCATTTATTACAATACTCACAGACATATTATCGAAAACGGGCTGTATAACTGGGTTAAAATAATACTATAGTTATACTGAAATAATAACTAAACTGAAGCCACCTACCCACTCATATTATTCAGTGTTTTCTGTACATTTCTAATACTCTGTTCATCGTTAATAATGTCTTGAACAATTATAAGCCAACCTCTAAACTGAATGAAAATATTCTTTTTTTTTTCTTTCAATTTTTCAGTTTTTCAGTGGACAGAGTTTGGAGTGTGCCTCAGGAATAATTGTGGACTTTTTCAGTGTTTAATTATGGTTAAATCACGAAATTGATAAATAAAAAACCCTGAATGTAATTATGCATTATTCATGCATTTTAAACAAATATTAATGGTTTTCAATTAAAAACCAGAAAAGTCTGCTATTTTTATAGTGGCACACTCTTACTCTTATTCTTCATACCAGAAACTGTTAGGATGCGCTGATGGGCTCCCAGGGGTCATTTCTAAGTTAAATGATGTTCCCTATTAAGATTTTACTTTCAGGCCATCCTACAAGCAGACATGTATTACAAGTTTACATTACCATGCAGATGAAACCCTGCTGTACCGGTCTCAACTCAAAGAAGATAAAGCTAGCCTATAACATTCAGTTCAATTCAGTTTTATTTATATAGCGCCATATCATAACAAGGTTATCGCAGGGCACTTTTTCATAAAGAGCAGGTCTAGACCGACTCTTTATGTATTTTATGTATGAATCTTTATATCTTTAACATGGCCAAACAACCTCCATCTAGACCAGCATGTTAAAACAGTGATTATCCTTTACATCCCTCCCCAACCACCTCCATGCTCTGATGTCTGACATTATATTCGTTTTTTAAGTTTGCATGAATCACTTTTGAGGCACGCCTCGATCTGTGTTTGACTTTATTATTCTATATGAGCCAGTGCGCGACCTGAGATCCTCGGATGGAGCCTTGTTGGTTGTTGGTACTATATGCAGCTTATATTGGGTATTTCCTTCCCATTCTTGCAGAGTAAGCCAGACTCATCAGAGCTTGGGAGCCCAAAGACAACTGATGACATAG
The DNA here is from genome assembly GCA_008360985.2 of Macquaria ambigua. NCBI lineage: Eukaryota > Metazoa > Chordata > Actinopteri > Centrarchiformes > Percichthyidae > Macquaria > Macquaria ambigua. The sequence goes on along the minus strand of VMKM01000907.1, from coordinate 76,867 downwards.
TGCAAGAAAAAGGAGAGGAGGGCCGAGCAGCACGACGAAGACACAAGACGGAGAACGTGAAGCAGCAGTGGAGCCAGGAGAAAGCTATGGCTGTGGAGCTGGAGCAGGCCCAGAGGTGGGCTATAACTCAATTCACTGCATTGAATTATTACCAATGAATACAGAAATGCTCCTTTAAACCTCCAAGCCTCTAAGTGGGCGGGGCTGTGTGCATGTTTGATTGACAACTGAGTCAGTAGGAACAAGGACACACAATGTAAACAAACTTACAATGTAAAGCCAAGGACAGACAATGCTGTTAGCAGTGTTGTGGACAAAGGACAGCACCATTCTGCATCTAAACTGACTGATGTTGAAATTGAAATGTTGAAATTTACAGTTTTTGAAGCTGCACCAATCAATACATTTTAATATTAACTACAGGTCAAATGACAATGCAGTGCGTTGTGAAAGGGGTCTCTCGTAGTGATGAACCCACAGAGAATTATCACTCGACTCTGCAGTTCCCCCTCAGCTCTACGGAGCTGTTTAATGTCAGCTCAATGTTTTGGTTTCACGGCCCACAACTTTACTGTTTTAGTCTATCTCGTTTGCAGCAGCAGCAGCAGGCAGCTGTTTTCAGCGAAAAGCTCTAAGAACCTTCTGTACTGTATCCAGCAACCAAATGGCAGACGGACAAATTTAGAGACTAGCTGGTGAACATAGTGGAGCATTTAGCAGCTGAAGAGCAGATATTTCCCTAAAGAGTTGGTTGAGACCAAACCAGAGCTAAAAGGAGAGTGAATGGTGGATACAACAACACTCACCATGTCAATGTTATGTTTACAGCTTGTTTTGCTGTGGCCAAAACAAATCAATGAATGCAGGTTTTTATGTTAAAAAGTGCTACAGCTGATTAGCTAATAAGCTGTATCGTCTACAAGCTGACATTAGCAGTGCAGGTTTTCCCTGGTTGATTGTTGTTTGTTTTTTTACTTTTAGCCACGTGTACTATCGTGTGCATATTTATTATGTTCTATAGAGTTTATAAGATATGTTGTTTTATTTGACATCCTTTTAACATCTGGTCAGGGACAACAGATAAACTATGGCCCCTACAGTTCTTTTCTTCTGTTGATCAATCAGCATTGTCCCTGTCAAATAAACTAAAAAAGAAAAAACAAAACAAAAAGACATAAGCTAGAAAGCTAATGGGTTGTGGTGTAAAGTTAAAGGCTCTTTTTGTGTTGTGTCACAGTATATGCACAGACAGGGGGTGCTGTCATGACACCAAACTATATACATTTTTATACACATGTTTTTCCTTAAGGTAACTGATTTTTTCTAAAAAGGTAGAGCAGGAGATGTCATTTACAGAGCTGATCCGTCTGCTGTAGCAGAAAAAAAACGTGTAGTTTAATCTCTAAAATGACGCCTAAAATCTCTGTATTAAATTTTTTTTTCTGCAAAACACTACTACTGTAGTGCTGTAGGGTTAGCAGTGTCATTAATTTCCTCTAGAGCACTATCCTAAAATTGAGTTGTGAAAGCTAAAAATCTCAGCACCTGATCAATAGTTAATAATAAATGAGTGTGTTATTGACAGCTGATCAATAAGCCTTTAAATCACCACAACTCTGGTCTTTCAGTGCTATGTGACCTGTACAAATGTCCTAATGCAGTATGGGTGTTTTGTGGCTGTGTAGGAGGCAGGTGTCTCATTTGGAAGAGGGAAATGCAGGCACTCTACACCCCATCTACCAGGTGACCTACCAGCCATGGATCACTTTCATGGCTAAACTTGGTAAGTGATAGTTCATTCTCACCTTTATTTTCAAATTGGGAAAGATTATATGAGAAAAAGTGCATCTTCTGATGGTAAGAGTTTTTATGTTCTGTAAGCTGAAGTACCTCTCACTCTCTATATCTCTGTGTTTCCTTCTGCCTGGGCTGCTGGTGAACAGGCTGCCCCTCCATTCAGCAGTGCACGGCTGAAATTGCTTCGCACTTCCTGCTGCCTTCCATCTTGGCGGAGATTGTCAATTTGGTCAGTTCTCTGGCCAGTGATACAACAGTGAAGGCATTTGAAAAGACAAGGTGAGTTGTTTGTGCTTTTCAACTGTAGTGATTACATTTTGGCATCTCAATAGCAACATTTACTACACTTTACTACACCTATCTTCCTTCTTCGTTTTTGAGAATCATGGCAAAGTGACTGCCACATACTGCTGTGATATTAACTTGTTTGATTGCTGTTGTTTGGTGCCCATGTTTTATGGATATTGCCATTTTAACTGCTATCACTGCTTACATACTAACTGACGGTCCAACTACTCTCAGTGCACAGAATCCAACTATATCAGGCGCTTCAGCTTCAGCTGAAATTGTGATTCTTTTTATAGTTTCCAATTCAAATGACATTTCAACTGCTTTCATTGCTGATAATTCAACTTATTTAATCTATTCCGCCCTCCCTGAATGTTGGTGTTTAGTTTGGCAGATAGGTAAACTGTTCTCCAAATGAGAGACAAAGGCTTCCATGTTTTATTTGTTGCCTCCAACATGAAGGTACTATAAAACTAAAATACACATAAGAAAAAAATTATATATTTCAAGTTACAAAAGCATATTCAATCAACTATATACTAAATACTCCAGAGAACCCCCGCAGGCTTGGGGAAAACATGCAAACTCCACACAGAAAGGCCCCAGCCAGAACCCAGAACCCTCTTGCTGTGAGGCGACAGTGCTAACCACTGCACCACCATGTTGCCCATGCTACAACCATAACTAGCACTTAGTCTGTTAGCTTGACGCTAACACATAATGAGAATTACCATTAACGTGCAGAAATAAGCATTGCTATATTATCTTAACAAACAATCCATTTGTCTTCACATGCTTAACATAAAACGACACATCATACTTACAGATATATTTCCTTTGCTCTATGGAAACAAACTAATAGATGCTGACTTCACAATGCTAACTCAGTTTGCTACTCTTCTGCTTTAACACTCCACACACTGACCAGCTACAGCAACCTCAAAGGGTCAAAACTCAAACTGAAAATCCCATTGGGTTTAAAAATACAGCCACCATGAGGTGGAGACATTGTGTGCCAGGAGAGGGCAGCACATAATCTCTTTCTTCAACTGACATTTTAACTGCTTTCAGCCTCTACACATCACCAACGCTTCTAATCATTTTTACTCTTCAGCTGAAATTTGAATGGGTTTTATTGTTTACAATTCAACTGTCATTTTAATAGCTTTCATCTCTTACTCTTTAACTAACAATTCAACTGTTTTCATCTCTGACGGTGAAGACCCACTGGCAGCAAACAAACCGTGCAACACTGCTTTCTCGCTTGTCGCTGTGGGGGTGTCACTATCAAGTAACTTGCTCATTAGCAAACATTATGTAAGTAAGCAACAATTTATGCCAAGCAGCACTAATTCTGGAGGCCAGAGACAAAAAAGAAAGTAAAGTAAAGATCTTCTCCTCCACAGACATGTCTCCACTGCGATTAAAGACTACACTTACTGACCCACTGCATTGCTTTTTTGTTGTCAGTTGTTTGGCCAAACACTGTACCACCAGGTAGATTTCGCCCTAATTTGCAGAAAATTAAGATTTTTCAACTTTCAACACCTCCACGTATTGCTGGTCAGTCCTGCGTTGCCAGGAATCCCACAATGCCTTGCAAAGCGTTTTGCTTGTGTCCCATAGAAAATTAATCGGGGCAAACTTCTTCACTATTAGACTTCAACTGAAAGTTCAACTTCTTTCAGTTCTTACTTGTCAAATGACATTTCAACTGCTTTTATTGTTTACACTTAGATAGACATTTCTGCTGCTTTCATCTCATAATAACCAGCTGACAGTTCACCTGCTTTCAGCTCTTGCTCTTCAACTTGTTCCACTACTTTGAGTGTTTAAATACAAACAATTCAACTGCCTACAAGACTAAAATTTGAAAGAAAAATATCAAATCTTTCAGCCATTTCAGAAAATTTTGTGTTGTCTAGTTACATTTTGTTACAGTGGTGCATAGTTGCATAAAACTCCTTAAGAAATGTTGTTCTTAGTGTTTGTTTTCCCTTAAATAAGCTGAGCAAATTGAAGTCATGTCTGTAGAAAATATCCTTAAATAATAAGAATTAAGCCTTAGTGCATTTCATATCATTCCCACAGACTGGATGATAACTTCAGATCGCATATTTACTGTGAAATTTTCTTTTGGCAGATTCATCTAACTCACTGAACAATACAGTAGACGTTTCTTCTACTTAGTCCAGTTTGGCTCCTTTTCCCCTGCCAGACAGACCACAATATAAAGTTTGGATTGCAATCAAGATTTGAAGTTTATTCGTGTACAGATACATCCTTATCGCTGCACTAGTGACTTCTACTGGTTGGTTGAGGTAGGACATGTCTGGTTGCAGTCCTCCAGACACCAACAGTAGAGATAGCAGACAACAGTGCAGTGGCCCCACATCAGGAGAGAAAAGAAATACAAGTGGAAAAAACACTGTTGCCCAAGTATGGAGGCTCTAATTGTCTGGCAGCCGTTCATTCTCACACATGTACATCTCAGTGTCCTTAATATCTCAGACCAGTATTGTGCTACAACTGTGTTGTATATACCACAATAATGGTTTTCTCCATTTCTTAAACTTCTTTTTAGCTGTCCCCCATCTGGAGACATATTTGTACCATTCCCTCTTGTCCAGAACCTCAGCCAACCTCCAGGCACTACAAGGAGCTTCATTCTCATTGGCCGCAACTTCCATCAGTGGCACTGTAGCACAGAGCAAGGTAACTACTAAAGCCAGAGTCTCTGACATTCACAGTGGTCAACTACTACCTCAATGCTCATCCTCTGCACTGCCTGCTAAACTGTACAATATGCACAATGCAACACAATGACTGATTATTAATCTATAATGCGACATGATCATCTGTAGTCAGTTAGGTTTTGAAATACTTGCTTATGACTGTTTACTTCTTTTTTCCAGTTTGTAAGTTGCATGTAGAGGCCAAGTACTAAGTAACTAGAAGTATTAATTCAAGGGTAACTGCAACAGCAAATACATTTGAACTTTTAGATATCCATGACCTGGGTGACTGAGAAGCTAACAAGTACTTAATTTAACAAGATTTGTACCTCTACATACTGTATGTTTTCTGTCTGTTGTCAAAATGTTAAAATCTATGAACAGATTTCCATGAAATGTCATGGTCTAAACTGAAGCAACCAACCAGAGTAGTGAATCTGGCGAACATGCAGGTCCTGAAAATATTATGTTCCTGTAAATGGCCAGGTGTAAACTGTAACAATAGCACTGTTTTTCCTCAACGCAGAAAAACCTGGAAAATGTAACAGAACCAGAAGGTTATGTTCTGGCTATGGTTACAAACATCTTAATCTGGAAATAACTCTGCGGGAGTCTGGCTGATCTGTAGCCTAATCTCCAGCTCTTTTGCAGTTTTTAGCTATTTTTCTTATAAATTATATTTTGTTTAATTAGTCTACTCCTTTTTAAAAAATCTGTAGTGTTTTTGGTGTAACACAATAAAAACCCAAGACATTGAGCTTTAACTTAGTACTAGACTACCCATGAGCCTTTTTGGCTTTTGCTATGGAGAAGACTTCAGTCAGACACCAAATCAGAGTTGTAAGGTCCTGTTAGCACTGTGTGGCAAACACAGCCTCCTCATTCATTTCAATGAGACCACTCTGGTGGCACAGCTAGGATGCACCTGATATAACCCACTTCACTACTCATATCAGTCAGGATATTCTGTGGTGACTGCGATATCTTTTTTAAGTCATAACTATGAAAGGAATGGAAATAGAGACTTTAAATTCCAAGGTATAGAAAGGAAACTAAAAAAACAAGTTATAGTGTAATTTAATTTAAATTCATTTATTTTACTGTTGTGATGTGACCATAAGGTATCCAGAGGATCTGATATTGATGAATGTTTATGAAGGCCTTTATTTGTGTATGACAGAGTGTAAAGACTTGAATACATATCTGTCAGCAGCATGTTGCTAACACCCGTTTTAACCTTGTGTGTAGTGTAGAGGAATGAGTGTTTTGTGTGGAAGCTTTCAACATGCTCCCTTGCTGCTGCTCTTTGATTGTGTGTTTCTCTGTCCATGCTAGCAGCTGTCTAACATTACAAGTGTGGGCTTACATCAGTTTGTGTCGAGCTGTGTGTTTCACTGTCCATGCCGCCTTGCTGTTTGTACCATCTCTGTTTGCCTACAGAAGACAGTTCAGATGAGGAAAACATCCCAGTGCTAAATAGGTTCACACGTAAGTTTGCCTTTCAGCTCAACACTCTGATGCTGATTGGATGTTTTAAATGTTTTTTTCTTTATATAAATATAGTGCTTAATATATATTTTTGATTTTCTTTATTAACTATATGTATTATTTAACAACAGCTTAAAAGTGGACAAAAGGCGAGTACTGCAGCTTTCCAACACAAAGACAATTCAAACTGCTTTACATCTTTACATAAGTCATGAAACAAAGACATTGGGCCCTGTTTTTGCAAATCAAGTTGCGGCACAAAGCACAGTCCAGTGATTAAAAGGATTTAGTTTGTTATTTTGGAGAGGTTTACGTGGGTTCACCTCTACCAATTAAGGTGACGGAAATATTGTAGAACATGGGCACAGCGTTCACATGGGTGCAGGGGGACAGTGCGAAACACAGTCAACCTCTGCACCAAACTGAAGTGCACCACTGAACTGGCAATGACACTCCCTCTACTACACCTCTCTTCTGACTGCAGCGCACTGCGAGACGTCAATCAGGGCTCTACAGTGCCAGCAGTTTACTCACATGTGCAGGAGAAAATTAGAGTGTGTGAATGTGAACAGGCACAACGGTGCAAGTTGGGGGGAGTACTTCCACTGAGGTAGTAGGAAGTACCAGGACTTGCATGACAAATTTTCTCATCTTTAGCTAGTGCTGACCATCGCTTTGCCAAAAAGTAAAATTACTAATTTCACCGGTGGCAGATTAAATTAGCTGTTGCTGTGATGACACACCAAAAAGATCCTTTGGCTGTTGTCAGGTTAACCTGCTGTCTGCACTAAGCCAAAGATGTGAGGGAAGACTCTCCACTCTGAAACACCACTGTACAATCAGAGTGGACAGTGTTTTTTTGCAGAGTGAGGAGTCTTGTGTGGTGAAAAGAGTATGAATCTCCAGTTAAAATGTCATTCATATAATATCAGTAATGTCAGCTGATCAACTAAGATTTTAAATTTGGATCAAATATTTTGTGAAAAACGAGCTGTGCCAAAGTCAGTAGCTGCAGCTTTTATTTAAGTGTGTCAGATCCATTTAATCAACATGTCATGTCTTATGGTGACATTTATATATTTATTTCACTTTGTATACTGAGCATCTCCAGGACAAACATTTCCTTCAGGATTAGTAAAGTTCTATCTTCTCTCATTCTCAGCTTGTAGCTGCAGTTTGTGAACTGAACTGAATCTTTGACTTTTAGTCATTTATAACTCCAGTTACTTACAAAAATAAATAAGTAAGCCCCTAACAAATAATTGAGCTTGGACCCCTGGCAATATACTAAACCCACCACAGGCGGACCTCAGTGTGCCTGAGTACATGCCACTTAGCCAGGACAGAGCTGCACGCCTCCACGAAAACAGAGCCCAATGACTTTATTTAAAAGACAATGAAAAGGAAAATAAAATACATTTAAAAAAAGATAGAATAAAATAAAATAGTCACTGACAAGATAATTACAGGGTTTGTACGAAGTCTTGAAAGTTTGGAAAATGCTTAATTTTAACCGTTATGTTTTCAAGGTTAGGAATATGCTTGGATTTGAATATAATATCGAATAAAATTCTTGATTTTCATAATCTGGTGTTTCATATTCTACACAATCACTCTTGTAAACCAAAAATCTTTTAATATTTAAAATGAAACGATCCCGTCGTCATTTCTTTGTTGTTCATTTATAGTAACAATTTAGATGTGATGATAAAGGCTTCGAGAATCTGGAAATTTTAGGTTTAGGTATTGTGTAAGTGCTTTAAAAGTGCTTGAAAAGTGCTTGAGTTGAACTCTTAAAAAGCTGTACGAACGCTGTAATTAAAAAGGCATACGAAGGCATATAAATTATAGTGCAGTAATAAATATCCACAAAGCTGGAAAAAGGAACTTCTTTCCCTGTTGGTTTAAAAGAGTTCAGAGTTGAAGCAGACCTTAAATCTTCTGAGAGTTGAAATACTATTTGACCTATCTCTAGTAATTGACTAGAGACATTATCTCATCATTTTCTGTTTCCTTCCTACTAAGATATAATGTCCCCAGCATACTGGAATCTGAATATTATCCCTAACATGATATAGTGGACAGTCTTTCCCATTGATCATGTTCAGCACATTTTTTCTTCTGCAAATGGCTGGAATTTCCAGACCAGCATTACGGTTTCTTCTAATAAGCAAAGCTTTCACCCAAACCTTGGAAACCTCTCAGAGAATCCTGGCTAATTCGTGCATCTGGCCTCTGGGCTTATAAAGACCCACTGACCACATAGTTCCCAGTAAATGTACAAATGAAAATGAGTTGCATGTAAAAAGTTGATCTCAAAGTCATGGTACGGTGCTGTCCATTGACTGTACTCCTTCAGATGAAAGAATGTCCTGACAGTCAGTCAGCAGTCAGTGTTAAAGGACTTGCCACGCCGTGCTGTCTGGCTTTGATTCATATTGCTTTTCCATTTCACTGAGTTTCTCTCTCCTCTGCCCAGCTCATAAGGGCTTCCAGCGCTTCGAGGCCCTGGAGCAGAGTGATTGGTTCAGTCCTAGCCAGGCCGGGGCAGGACTGGCTCCCCGCCAGAGGTTCCTCTTCATCAGCATCCTGGACAAAAAGGTGACTTGGCGTATGGAAGCCTCTGTATTGTGAATATCCCTCAGGCCAAGCAGAGAACAAGACAGAGTTCTTACTGTTTGTTTCAGCTGTGGATGCATCTCTGCCCACTGAATTACAGTTGTATTAAACACAGAGGTGCATCTCTCCTCACTGGTCCTCTGCTCCATTTAACGGTTCTCCAGGTTGCCTTGTTTGACCCCAATTGAGCACCACCATACTGAATGGCCAAAGCAAAGCACCGGGTGGATAAACAACACTGGCTAATTCATAATGTTGTTTTCTTGTGTCTTTTCTTACTGCCCTGGTGTCTACATGCCTTAGCTTAGGCTACAGGTGGATATATATATATATATATATATATATATATATATAGTATACACTAATGTAACTTGAGTTTATTTATAAACTAAATTGTATCAGATCAGATGTATATGTATACATCCTGCTGCAGGCTTCATAAGAACATGAAATGGTTTAAGTAACAAAGACAGTGATCAAACTTGCTCGAAGAGTAAAATCAACCTTAACTGATTCTATTTAGTGTAAATAAGTATGAACTAAAGTTACATTAGTAACTTCACGAGTAGCCAACATTTCCAAACATTGTCATTTAACAAATCCAAATGCTGTTTCTCAAACAGTGTCTACTGTTAACTTTTAACACTATAACATATACAACAGAACTATATTTTTAGAATGACTCCCACAAAGCCTTGTGAACACCGCAGGACAGAACAATGGTCCCATCTTCTTCTGTAGTTTTTCTTTGCTGATATCCATAAATGGGGGTGATGTTTATGATAAGATTTAACTCTGTGTTTGGTATTTCTTCTATTCATGCAGGGTTTTTTTACACAATTTGTGTCTGTCAGAGTGGACTTTTTCATCAACAATTCAAGACTATCTCGCATGAAACTAGCTACCTTCATAGTCAGATCTGTTGCATTTACATGCTAGCAGGACCAAGAATAGCATGTTCTCCGCCTACCAGTATGGCAGCTGTTAGAGTCTGTCTCATCAACTGCAGGGCTCCAACACAATGGAGATGGATGGAATTTAGTTAGTGGTGTTCATAGCATTGAACATTTACATTTAAACATTTGACAGGAACATATGTTATTCCATAAACAATGTTCCCTCTCTGTGAGCAGTTTTCATTGGAGCTACTTCCTACAAAAGAAATTGTGCCTATGAAAATGACACTGAGGTCTGTGGATTATCCAGAGCAACAAGGATAACCTGGACAGATAAAACCCAAACTATTTGCATGAGTAGATAGCACTGGAGGCAAGGTTTTCTTTGGAGTTTTGTAATCTTCCTGAACCGGTCCTTTGAACATCTGAGCAACTCTTAATAGGGTGGAGGATTGGAGATAAAATCCCTCACTGTGAATATGCATTATATGTGAAAATTGAATATGTAAATGCAAGCGTCTTATGGGTGTTTTTGACTTGTTGCTTTAGGTGACTCTGTACAGCTATAACTGGTCTGTGGACCTGGGCGCCTCTCTGAATCGTGAGCTGGTCCGCCTTGTTAAGTGGCAGAACGCGAGGGCTCATGTTGTCCACTGCCTGCTCAACCAGAAGATGGGCCTCTTCCATCACTACTGCTTCTCTGACGCACCCATCCACGAAATGGACTCCATGCAGGTAAAGACACTGATGCAGTTCCTGATGCGGAGCATTGCCAGCGAGTCAGCAGCAGAACGGGATGGAAAATGTTCAAAACTGGCCAAGCTGTTGTTACATCAGCAACATTTCAGCCTTGTGTCTAAACCAATTCGCTGGTCAATTATTTGTTTTATTTAACCCACTGAGAGTCAGTGGTCTCATCTGCTTACTCCTGCAACCCTGAACATGTTGGGTGGCTTTTTATATACAACTGATTACCATAATATATCAGAATGGTACAGAATTCTAATTGAACTGAAAGCTATAAAGCTAAACTACAATGATAGTGTAGATATTTTGCATATTCTTTCAAATTTTCAAAAGAGGATACAACTGCATTGCAAAAATGCATTGACACAAATAATGTAACAAACAACGAGTGTACCCTTCTTGGGCATATGTGTGGAAACAGTGTTTAAGCATTGAGCCTCTGGGTGGGCGTTAGCCATGTCAAATGTTGGGAGCAGGCTTTGCTAGGAGACACACTGTCAACCTTTGTGGTGCTCTAATGACTGGAGAACATCATACCGTGTTGCTTTCAAACGTTGATACAAGATGTTTGTTTCCATTTTGAAACAATAGCTATCAACCATTAACAATTTAGTTTGTCTGTCCCTTTACAGCATTCAGCATAGTAGGACCTGCATTCAACCTGAAGTAGTTGTTCAGGTTATTTCAGCACCTGGTGAGTCATCAGCAGCTCTCACGCACTCAGTGCTGTGTATGTCCTGCATTTTAAATGGAGGCTAACTAGCATCAGCTGTCATAGATCCAGATGTGGTGACAGCAAATGACCAGACCATCAAAACTCACAGCAAAGGCTAATTGTACTGCAGAGGTTAGCCCATAGTTCCAGTCATTATGTGGTGTGACGCAGGGAGTGCTCAAATGACAGATGGGACTGTGTCAGCCACAGTCGGCTGTGTGCTTGTGGAATATGAGAGGGCATTGTGTTTTTATTAAATGAGTTAACATTAAGTAGGTATGTAGGTACAGTGATAAGACAGTAATCACTGAACTAAAAAAATGTCTAATTTGGATCATATTACTATTATAATGTTATAAAATGATGTTTTTCCTGTAAAACCATACATATTAGAGCAATTTAACATAAACAATACAATTAGATATGGTTTTCCACTACATGATTTATACTACAAATTGCTACAGTTTTTAAAATGGAAGAATTTTAAGTTTTTGAGGCACTAGAATACATCAGGAGTAAGGTTTTACAGTTTTCTAATGTTGCAGCCATTGACTTACTTACATACAGAGCAGCACTTTTAGGATAAAATAAAGATTTCCTCTGTCAGCATTTGCCCCCTTACACAACATGTTAGACTGCTTTTACAGATATGCTGACACACTTCAAATGTGTCACTAAAAAGCATCCGTAATGCCTACTGTTTTAAACTGCCAGTCAGTCTGCCTACATACACTACTGAGGAGGATGGTTCTGTTAGTTCAGGTGGAATCAGCCCTCAGGGCAGCATCTGGATTTACACCGTCACAGAAGAATACAGCTGTTGTATCCTGGGGAGGAATTCAGGTGACTTCCACATAAGTGATGATGTTACTACCTGTTACACTACCAGCCTGTTTGACATGTATCTCAGTGATGATGATGTTTCTACACTCAGTGATGCAGGTAGATTATCTACCTGCACTCAGGTTGTTTCTACTTGTACCATGATACAGCATCTCTAACCTCAGTGGCAACATTGCTACACAGGGTGATGATGTTTACATTTAGCAATGACTTTTCTGCTTTTCTGTCTGAGACATTTTTACCCTGTGGGTGCATACTATAAATCTTTGTTTTGTCTTTGTTCCACTTGCTGTGACACAGTACATTACACTGGCTGTTCTGCTGCCAAGTGCCGAAAGCATGCCTAGCTTCTGTAAGTCAATACAATCTCTCACTGAGTTTCTTTCAACATATCCATATTCTAAGATGAATGAGTATCTAGTACTACAACATTTCCTAGTAGAATTTTTTACCTTCATGATTTTATCAAAGCTCCCATCAAGTTTTACCAGCAGTGCAGTGCTTGTATTATACCTCATCGTAATTGTTTCTCCCATATTTTCTTCGATCACCTTTGTCTATGCTTTTGGGACACATGTCACATATCTGGTGACATGTGTCACCGGTCTTGCTTGTCAGCAACAAGCTGTAAAACATATTGTCAACTTATGAAGCTGATGTACCTAACGTGTAAGCAAACAATTGCCTACAGTATTTACACATCCAACAGACACAGAGCAACATGATCATTCATGTGGAGTGGTTTTTGTGTCACCTGAAGTCCACTATTCCCTCTCTGTTAGCTCTGTTTTTGGTCTCCACCAACTCCTGAGGGAAATATCTGGCTCTTTAGCTGCTAAATGCCCCACTATGTTCACCAGCTAGTCTTTAACTGTCTGTCTGCTGTCTGCTGTCTGCTGCTGAGCAGGTAGTGTACAGTGGCTTTTTACAGCTTTTTCACCAGAAACAGCTGCCTGCTGCTGCTGGAAACAAAGTTGATGAGAGCGGTGAGACTAAAACAGTGAAGATGGGAGTCTTCACTGTGAAACCAAAACCCAGAAGTTCTGGTTTCACTTGGGTTCCTATCTGTGCTCCATTCAAAATTTGGCTGTGGTCACACAAAATGAAAAGACAACCAGCCATGCTATTTAGATGGATGTATATTTGTTGGCTAATATTGAAACTATTAACTTACACTAGATGGTGAGTTATTAGAAACCCCTCCCACTGGTACTGCAGAGGAAACACTGCATTTCCTCCTCCAGATAAGATTGAATTAAAACTGAATCAATTCCAGGTGACATTCAGTATAGATGCTGGCAGGCAGAGGCTGTCACTAAATTCCCTCCCATATTGCTGTCACCTGCAGCTCCATCAGAGCTTGTTGCTGCTTTATTCAGGCTTGTTTTCTGGTTTGAGTATCTCAGCAAACCTCCTGGATCTCCTGTATTAAATATGGAGCTGCAGATCAATATGCGACTGATGGTCTCAGTGGCACAAACCAAAACAAGATTTCTCAGCCATGTGACTAAGCATTTATTCTTCTTGATTATTAGCCCTCTGTTTTTCCTGCCTTCTTCTGTTGTCCCGATCATATCCTGGAAATACAACCCTGTCACATCAATGGCCTTGTATTTCAACAACACAACACTTTAACTACCTCAATGCAATTTAGTCCTTGTCAGTTTCCATTTATCCTCCTGGATTATTTATGACCAGCTCTGGCATAGAGAGGCCTGAATAGGGAAGTTTTCACAGACTGTAGTTTTTTTAAGTGTGCTGCCTGTTACAAAACTGTTTGCTAAGCATATTTAACAACCTGCCTTCCTTCACACTCCTACTCCTGCTCTCCTCCACCCTGACATCATGAGTCAGCTGTCATATCAACCTCACTGTTCCCACTGGTGAGTAAGAGGACAGTGGTGCAGAAAGAGCCCATTTCCAACTTCAAGCACAGTGATTTTCATTTCCACAGCCGCTGGTCAGAAGCCAGAGAGTCTGGCGTAGTGTAAGAGAACATGTGAATACTTGCATATACATATATATATATATATATATATATAGGTTGCTGCGTCCAGCCTTGGAACAGGTTGGGAAAATGTGAGTAGAGAGAGCACATGAGCAACAGTCTTCTCTCCCTCAGCAACTGCTGTTGAGGTAAAATAACAATGTTTTTTTTCATCACTATTACCATCCATGCCAAGTACCACCGAGCTGCCAGTTTTCCTTATCTCAAGAAGTAATAGGCTTCCACTGTTTCTAAAAATCCACTAAAACCAGATTCCACCCTGCCTGAGATAATACGTCATTTTAAATAACACATCAATTAAGAAATGTAATCTATCGTATGATTTTATACTGTCACAATCATTGCAGTTGTATCAAAGGTAGCTGTGCAGATGTGTTTAATTTAACTTACAGTACCTGATGGAAAACAGAACTTTTTAGATAATAATTAGATCAATAACACTGTGATTAGGAAAGCAGGGACTGAGCTGCTATGATCTGCCTCCAGTACAACAACAGCCCACATATCATGGTGAATGTGGGGAAGGTTATGAATTTGAAAAGTGTTAAGTGCACAGACTCTTTCTGCGTCTCCAAGGACACCTGCTGTTTCAGTTCACGTATGTGCAGCAGCACAAAGTGCATAAGGGTTGGGTGATTACATGATGCTTATTTCTAGACGGATTTGTGTTAAATCAAATTACCACGCAGAAAATGTAGGCCAGCTAGTTTTCCAGCATAGGAATAACATGCAGAATACACAGAGGGGGAGGAAGGGAGTGGGGATTGATGAGTTAGGGGCCCAGCAGCTCATGTTTGCACTAGGGCCCCCCTAGCAGGTCAATCTGTCCATGGTGACATTGAAATAAAGCATGCAATGCAGTTGAGTTTAATTAAAAAGGGTTAAGAAAATGCAGAAGATTGTCACACACATTGTTGTGGGCTGCAGTAGAGATTTATTAGAGCAGCATTTTACAGCAAAGAAAGACACCAAATGCCCTTTTAGCCTCACCCCTACGGCCAATTACAAAACAAGCTCAAAGAATAGAAAGAACCAAACTTTTCCTTTCCCTCCGATGGCCCCGCTCTTCATCACTGCATTACTAATGAGTCTGGACAGAAGGCAGAGTCAGAGCAGCAGAAAATTTGCCTGAACAGAGCTTCATCTGTCATGGTCCTGATGAGAAGCAGAGGGAGCACCAGTGCACAGTTTGACCCTCCAGCCTGTAGGCATGGTGCAGCCAGCTCTGCCACACTGGGGCATCTGTGCCCTGAGCTGCTCCGCTGAACAAACTCGGCCAAAAGTTCCTCTCAACAGCAACCAGGGCACACCAACAATGCTCTGTAAATTTAAGTATCCAATAATAATAATAATACCCATCAACACTAATTTACAGTTTAGTCAATATAGCATATACAATGCACAATGTAATGTAATACAACAATGTAATACAGAAAAATGTAAACTTCTCTTCACTACCATACTTGCATTTGTCATCTTTAGTCATTGCTCCAGGTGATGACAGTGACTCAGAGTGGGATCTGTAGCATCCCAGTGCTAAAGCTGACCGTGCAGACATTAATGCTTTAATCACCCTAGGTTGAATGCATACAGCATGTGAACGCATCCCTTTTTTCAGTGGGATGAAGGTGGCCAGGTCATTGATATCTTTAACCTGAATATTCCTCAAAAACTGCTTCAATGATCCTTTCACTCTAACAGGGAGCGTTATTATTTAAAGGTACCCGTCCTCTCTGCTTCTGATGATTCAAGAGCTCTAGATACGAGCTTTCTTTTATCTGTCTTTGCTGTCTTTTTGTTAGGCATGTATTGTCAAACCATTCAATTGATCCTTTGTCTTTTTTCACTGATTGTTTCTTTCTTACTTTCCAACTGTCTCTTCCAGGATCCCAACCCATTCCTGAGCCCCTCCATGGAGCCCGATGCGTTGCTGCGTAGTGCAGTTCCTCCTTTGCCCAGTAAAGAGCAGGGCAGGCTGGGTAACTCTGGTCGAAGTCTTGCTCCGCTCCACTTTCCCTCTGAGCTGCTTCCCTTTGACGAGGCTCTGAGGGATGTCTGCACCATCCGACCCTTGATGGAGGGGGATGTGGTGGCCCGACATGGTGGCCAGCTCTTGGAGATCAAAGCTGCTGAGCGGAGAGGTTAATACTACTAATAATACTATTAATATTAAAAATAATGACAATTATATCATTTTTGTCAAATGAGCCCATCAATCTACTGGCTTTGTCTTTGTGCTGACAGAACTGGAGAAGCAGATGAAGATAGAGAACCTGTTTGTGACTTGGCAGCAGAGGTCAGCACAGTCCAACATGCCTATTTCAGTAAGTATCCCAAGTCATAGTTCTGAAAGCCACAAGCAGACATAACAAAAATATGTCTGGTAAGTTAAATACAATATTGGAATAAGGTTATGTTCACACTGCAGGGGAACATGGACAAAATCTGTTATTTATTCCACTCACATACAAAGGGTTAACAGGGTTAGTTCAGAAAGGTGACAAGTTCAAAATGGTATTAAATATTGGACACATTAAGAAACATAATGCGAACAATCTAACAACAAATTGGATCTGACCAGTAAGTCAGAATTGACTATTAAATTCCTGTACTGTGAAAGAAGCCTAATATCAAATATAGCTAATTGGACTTGACAAAACCTGGGGGAATGGTGCCTCTCACTACTTTATGGCATTGAGGAGCTACAATTACAGTTCATTCCTCTGGGAAATCATTTAGTATTGCCTTGTTTCAAAGTGGGGAATATCCGGGCTAATTAAAAAGGTTTCTGTCTGCCACAGTGACATCTCCAGAGAGGTTACATGGTGGCATTAAATTTATGAATTTGATATTTCAACAGACACCCACTGAGCACTCTAACTCAAGCAAATCCAAGAGGAGGTCTGCAGCCTGACCTGGGCCCACAGCCAGTTCCTCTGGCATTTGGTTTTCGGTGGATTTTCATGCCACTGGATGAACTAAATTTACTACTACTAAGCCCCTGTAAGTTTAGTGTCCATCTGCCAGATCTGTGATGTTGCAGCTGCCCGTGAACGCTGCTGAGTCTGACTACGATGAGCTACAATATGGAGCCATGTAGAGTTTATTCTTGAACACAAAGTTGTTATAATCTTGTGAATTACAATCATCCCATGTCTCTCAAAGTTTACCTTCTGCAGTGTCATCTTATCCTTAAGTGATAATAACCGTGGGTGTCTCAACAGGGGACAGATTTGGAGACCCTGAAGCAGTCGTCCAGGCTGGTCCACTACTGTGCCACCCCTCTCCTCTTTGACCCCATCTTCCGCAAGCAGATCCAAGAGGAACAGATCGTTCAGCCTCCAGTGAAGGTAAGTTACAGGAAGAGGAGCTTGTGTATTGATTAAATGTTGTCTATAGATAGTGATTTTATGATTCAACACTCACTCAAGAGCATACATTAGCATACTCTTTACATACCAACACAAACTATATTAAAAATTGAGACAGTTGTGCATTTAGCCTCTGCTTTGTTGCAGCGCCCTTTTTGATATTTGACGATATTATTTATTGTTGTTTTTATGGCTAACATCATTTAACATCTAGCCAGGGGACAACATTTGAAAATGTGCCTTTTGGCTAAGATTGGCACATTTACAGTGATGTTGATCAGTGTGCATTGTCCGTTAAAATAAAACAATTTCGGCCTCACAGGGTTCATACAAATTTGAATTCGAATATACTTGAAAAATGCTTGATTTTCAACATAATCTAGTGTTTCATCATCTACACAATCACTCATGTAAACCAAAAATCGTTTAATATTTGGAATGAAACAATCCCGTTGTCATATTTGTTTGTTGTCTCCTGGTATTTATAGTAACAATTAAAGGCTTCACGAACTCTGAGCTGTACAACTCTGTCCTCATGTAGTTAACAATGAACTCATTCATCCATCCATTTTCTGCTGCTCACCTGGGTCCAGGCTGTAGAGTAGCCCAGGCATCCTTTGCTCCAGCCATGCCTATAGATGAGGGTTAGAATGGAGATTTACTGGTAAATCAAGAGCTTTGCCTTTAAGCTTAGCTCTAAATTCACCATGACAACGTCCGCATCACTGCTATCACCACACCAGTCCACTTGTCGAGATAAATTGACTCCTTCACATAGGGTGGAAACTCAAGCTCAGGACAACTGTAGCTGTGTCTGCTGAGGTCACAGCCTGATGCCTGAAGCCTGAAGTCAGACAAACTACTTCTCTGGTAAAAAAGAGAATATGCTATCCTGAGGTCTGTCCATGAAAATCACAAACAAAATTGGTGACAAGGCACAGCCATGCCGGATTTCAACAAATATTTCCACTGGTGAACTAGCTAGGGCTGCAACAACAAATCGATAAAATTCGATTACAAAAAAAGTTGGCAACGAATTTTCTTATCGATTCGTTGGGTCTATGTTACACACTGTGTCGCGGAGCTGGCTACGTCACTTAAAAAAAAAAAACATTCGAAAAATGGTGGAGACGGAGAAAAGCATTGAGAAAACTGTTCGACTAAAATCTTCAACAGCGTGGGAGCACTTCACTTTAAATAATAGTAAAAACTGTGTTACCGGCTCAACAGCAGGGTAAGTTACTACAAAATCTGAATTAAACGACCCATGGCATGTATTGCGTTTTGCGTCTCACAGCAGGCTTCTCATTTATCTAATAGCCGTTGTTTGCTCATTATTGCATGACAAGTGTATTTAACTAACGTTAACTGGCTAACCCATGTGTGTTTGACTGAGCAGAGCAGAGACGGTATGGCTAACGTTAGTCTAGCAAGCACTACCTGTAGATATAATCACTTATTACAATTAATTTAATGATTTTATATATATATACACAGTATATATATACATATATATACAGTATATATATTTTGCACATGTATGTTGTTTTTGTGTGTTGATAGTGTCAATTTGGAAGAACACTGTTTTTTTAAATAAAATGACAGAACATTTTTTGTGCGTTTTTATCCGATTCATTGATTAATCGTAGAAATAATCGACAGATTAATCGATTATCAGAATAGTTGTTAGTTGCAGCCCTAGAACTAGCTTTTATTGTGAAGAAGTTATAGGAAATGCAATGTGTTTGTCACCAAGTTAGCGCAGTTAGTGGTGCTATTCTTCAATAAAAACAGGTCTAATCAACCACATATATTCTGTGCTATTTGGTCAGTGGATCAGGTTTAATTATTACAAGGAGGAATGGTACAAACAGAAACAGCCACAGTGAGCTGAAAAGGACTGCAGGCGACTTCCTGTCAACAAGTCATCAAGGCAAACAACTTTACATTGCTGTGCAGTGCAGAGAAAAAACTCTCCAGCATGCCAGCATTGCTCAGCATGACTAAATACCCCACCATGGAAACACCCCACATGTGAAATGGGCCCTGAGCCACAGAGATTGGTAGGTCTTCCCACTGCTCCTCTGGCTCTGCCTCCTCCGTAGAGGACATGTTGGTCAGGTTCAGTACTTCCTTCTGGTTTTTTTCCACTGCCTGACTATATCCCCAGTTGAGGTCAGTAGTTCTCCCCTGCTGAGAGCCCTGAGAAGAGCATGCTAAGACCTCTCAACCCAAAGTCCCTCTACCTGGCCTCCCGAAACTCCTCCCGCCCGAGTTTTGCCCCCTTGTGCTTGCCTGTATGTGTCTGCAGTCCCCTGAGCTATCCAACCCTGTAAAGGCCTCCCCCTTTAGCTTGAATGCTTCCTCCTCCACTGGCGTCTCTCAGCAAGTTCTTGGGCTACCACCAGGACAGGCACCAGTGACCTCAGCAATGAAGACTTTGAACATGTTTTCCAGGACGCTAACCACAGACACTCCAAGAAGGCTGGGTACACCAAGACAACAGGCAACCTGCGTTCTGTGGGGAAAACTCCAACACAGCGGGGTATTGCTCTTAGTCCAGGCTAACGTTTGGCCAGTTTACTTAGATATTTCCATGAGCTGTTGCCCCAAAAGCAGAGCTCCCAGTGTCGTGGGGACATGCTATCGATTCATGAATCACACTGATGTATTTTCCGTCAAATAAACTATTGTAACCTAGTGGCTATTAGCCATTTTGTTTGCTTAATCTATACAGTGGTACAGAAAATCAGGTCTGCATACTTGAGAGAGTCTTATTTGTGTCTTTAAGTGATGTGCACAAATGTTTATGAAATTAATATGTGTGCCAGAAACGGCATCGTTCCAGCGACTCCACGGCGTCGGGTCGGGACCGAAGCTACAGCACTGATTCAGTAGACATGCTGCCCAGCCGACTGAAGGAAGAACCCTGGCTGCTTGAGATTTCTAGCACCTTCCTCCAGCAGTATGTCCAGTACCTGCAGAGCATGGGCTTCATTCTGGTCCAGGTCCGGCCTCAGTCTCCAGCTCGCAGGTCTGTATCTGCAAGAATGTTTTTGTTTTTTTGTTTTTTTTTGCCTTCAGTTGTTATTGTTGAACTTGTGACCATTGCCTCTCTTTGCCAGTGGGTTTTGTCTGTGTTTGGCATATGTTATCATGAATTTTAGGCTTTCCCCTTGTTCAAAGTAGGCTGGATTGCATGTGAAACCATCCTGAAATACACTGTAAAGCAGGACACGTCCTGCACATCAATAGCAGTACATAAAGTACATGAACTTTAACTCAATTTTAAGTATTACACTGTTTTCATCCAATATTGTGTTTTTCAAACAACAGCCCAAGCTTTTGGTTTGCTGTCTGAAATATATGAACTCCCTGACCATTCCATTAGTAAATGGATGGTATGTGTTACACAGCATCACAAACTGTTTTTCCACATGTACCTGCTCATGTTTTGTGTGAAACTTAAAAAATGTATCACTCCATTTCTGCCTCTTCTCTACCAGTCCCTTAGTCTCCTCTGTTCCTCCATTATGAGCAGCATTCATCCATTAGTTATCATATGTGTTTTGATCATCGCCTGACCTCTGACCTCCCAGCACTGCTGCCCCATGGCTGACGTAACCAGAGCAGATGCAGGGCAGATGCCTGCCTGTCACTTTCTAGGCTCAGACCGTGGGACTCTCTCAGAATATGTCTTAAAGGTTGGCTACCCACTGATGGCGGTCCATCAGCCCTTCGGCCCAGACCTCTCTGGTTTAAGCAGACCCTAACTTACCCCTGTCCGCCACCCCACCCCACCCCCCATCTCTTACAGCATTGCCCGGGCTCGTGCTGCCATGCTGAGCTCTATGTCATCAGAAGGGAGGATGTCTTTTTCTTATGTAAAGCAGAAGAGCGAGGACAGCCCTAAGGTTAGTGTTCACCTCAGGGATGCAGAAATTGTATTTTCCAAACACGCACACACACACACACACACACACAAGCCAGATTGTGCTATTGTAACTATGGCTTCTATACATTTAGTAAAACTAAGTCCATACATCCAGCTGAAAAGTACCTTTTTCATTCATTCCCTTCTTGATACCTACACATGAATATATTTTTTAGAAGTTGGAATTAGTAGTAACAGTAGTAACACTGTTACTACATGCACAATCTAAATGATGTACAGTACCCAGTCTGCAGCAGGGATACCAAATACCAAATATGACAACCGTAAAGCACAGCTGACCCTCTCCATAGGCAATCAAACACACACTCTGACTGCCACAAGTGTATGCTTTAAGTTGTGGTGAGGCAGACCATACAGACAGTGTGGTCAAAGTGCTGTGAGTCAAAGCCCAAAGCTGGACACAGGAGAAGAGAAGACGTTTCTCCAAGCTTTCACCTCATGCAGTGGTACATTGCTGTTCACTGTATATATTTTTCAATATGTTTCTGAATTTTCCCCAATAAACCAGATTTATGGTTCAGAAGATAAAATTGCTGATAGAATGTGTGTGGTGTTGTAATAATGCAGAAAGACTGCAGTGCTCGGTTTCCTGCGGGGCGTTCAAGAAACCTGGTGTATTTTTTTGTCAGGTAGTGGTAACCTTTTCATTGCTGCTAACATCAGTGAGAGGTGGCTTGGAGTAGAAGTTATTTTCCTTTGTGGCACACAGATAACAACTTTAACAACTCACAAATAGGAATGCCCCCTGAAACCAGTTCTGAATTGGAACTGGTTCCAAATTTGTAAGAACGTGGACATATTGTAAGGTTGGTTCTTTTTATCAGTACTTAACAAAACCAGGGAGTGAGATGAGATGAGGAAAATGTGGTTTTTGATGTAATTTATGGTCGTGCATTCAGCCTCTCCTCTGCTCTCTGTGTCGGTGTGTGTGTACACACACACACGCACGTAGGGCCGACAGCAGAGTAGTGAGGACGCAGTGACATAAAAGATAATGTGATAGTAGGAACAAGCTAAATTTGAAACTGACTGTATGTAGCCCAAGTGTTTAGCTTAATTAGCCACGTATCATAAAATTTGACAAATTCTTATGTACATCTACAATGGGAGCCCCTCCTCCCTCTACCAGATAACAGAGGACAGGATGAATGAGTGATAGTGACTGATTTCAGCGTTCTTCATTCTTTTATTATTTCACTCAGTGTTCTGATGTCAGGAATATTATTCATTCTATTTAGATATTAGATAGTATTGAGTTGATATTGTGACTTTGCTCTTGTAAACATTGCTTTTGCTGCCCTAGAAGCAATATTTTGTGATATAAAAACATAGGAATAAATTCTAATCAAATTCTAAATATATTCCTTTTTTTTGCACAGCAATGAGAATCGATAAGATAAAATCCTGACAGACTCACAAAAGTGGTCAAGGGTTTAATGACTTTTTATTTAATTACTCATGAAATAACATTTAATTTAAATAACATTTAATTTAATTACAAATTAAATAAGAGCACAAAATGTCAGCAGCATGACTTAAAGACCAGCTGTATCTGCCTTCATTAGACAAACCGTGATTGAACCGAAGATTGATTTGTCAATGAACTTTACAGACTACAGCATCTGGCACTACCGCATATCACCTCCAGAGGGCGCTGCCAGGGGGGATCGTGTTGATGGAACTGGCTTTTCAGGTGAGATAAGGATCATGAGGGGCACTATGCATGCACTATGCATATTTGCTTACATCACAATGCTATAAATTTGTTGGTTTTGGTACAATTCATGTGTGTGTACATTTAATGCCAACAGTTTTCTGGATGACTTCCTCCAGACAGCCATTGGTGTCGGTGTGTGACAGTGTAGTATGAAAATCAACTTTCACAGACTTCAAACATCCTTGCAAAATGGCCAACAGTTAAAAAAATGGTTACAAGTATTGCACCATGTGACAGCAACGGACAAAATATTAAAAGAGATAAAATGTCACTGTGATGGATTACAACCTCGGGCAAGTTTCAAATCTCTTAGTTGATTTTAATGTTGCACAAAATTGCTGATCCCTGCAATTCAGGAAATCAGTTTAAGAATTTTGGGCCTAGTTTGAACACGTGTCTCCAGCCATGCCAGCAGCTCTGTGAGGCTTTACTCAGACACATTGGCAATTGTTTACATTGCTAACATGCTGTTGTTTAGCAGGTATAATGTTCACCATTTTCACCATCGTAGTTTGGCCTTGTTGTTAGCATGCTAACAATTTAGCAGTAAACACAGTCCAGCTGAGGCTGAGGGGAATGTCATTAGTTCTGCAGGTATTTGGACATAAACCAAAGTACACATTAACATGTTGACCTGATGATGGAGGTAGATGAAAAGTCAGAGCATCCCCAAAGTTACTACAGTTCATCCTGAGGGGAACATGAATGTCTACAAAATTTCATGGCTTTCCATCCAATAGTTGATATTTCACACTGGACTGAAGTGGTGGCCCGCTGATTGACACTGCCATTCCTAGAGCCACGCTGCTAGCATGGCTATAAAATTATCATCTAAATTGAAGCAGCAGAGGTCGTGATGTGCTGACTTTTAGTCCCTAGCATGGGTCAAGCTCCAAAAACTCTATTTCCTACACTTCCCATACTGCAACTCAGTAGCATCTTTTATTAGACCTGCTTGCTGGTAAACACTCATGCCTTTCAAGCTCCTCACCCCCAGTTTATTATGCAGACTTTCTGTTTACAATTTGTAGTTTCCAAGTCCAAGCTGAGATAATCGAGTGATGTCGTTCCTCAGAGCCATAGAAGACATAATACAAGTGGTTTCAAAAGCTGAGACAAGACAAGTGAAATTAGGCAAAATGTTTACTTTTACCAGAAGATATTGATGGGACCAGGAATAATTGTGTGATTACATTTCCATGTCTTCACAGTACTGTAAGTTTGACCCCATATCCATTGTCTGCTAGTGAGGCCTTATTTTTTCCAGGCAAACATCACAATGGGTTTCCTGGTGTCTGTTTTTTTTGTGTTTTTTTTTTTTTTGTAGTAGTAGTACTGTATGTTTCCCACATTATTTTTTGTTGTGCTTGTGTGGATAGACTTGGGTGGCTCAGTTAGTCTGAATTTCCATTGAAGGCCATTTAAAAGGTCCTAAATTATCATCGTGTCTTTCTGAAACCTGCAGCTACCCTGATGAACACTGAAGTAAACTTACTCTACTCCCAGTATTCAGTGTACCACTCTCCCCCTGGGTGGCTTTATAAAGCGCTTTGGGAACCATTAAGGTTGAAAAGCACTATATAAGTGATGTCCATTTACCATATGAACTCGTCAGCCGCACATTAATAATGTTTTTTTTTATAAATATCCTGTGTTCTCCATGTGCTGTCTCCTTCTGCCAGGGCTGTTACTTCTGTGTGAAGCAGTATGCACTGGAGTGTTCCCGCATTCCCATGGGTCAGACAGTCAACTCCCAGGTAATCTGACAGAAATCTGCACTGCTGTGTGGATACACAACACTAAGCTGTGCCTTTTCTTCTGTGGGGTTTTGTGGGGATTGATGAATGCATGAAAACGAGAGGATACAGAAAAAGTAACAGAAAATGGAATACAGAATTATTTACATGTCTCAATTTCGCATGTGGGTGGGCAGGTGTGCTGATCGCCTTCTATACCAGTGGTTTAACAGTTGGATTTTTTTTTTTTTTGGGGGGGGGGTCTCTAAAGCAGTGGTTTATTAAACTTTTTTGCACTCCCAAATGAAAATGAAATTTCCAAGGCACACTATTTTTTTACTCAATGTATTGATGTATGCATCCTGATAAATATACTGTATCAAAATGTAAATTAAGGGTATATTGCATCTGAAATAGACAATTTACAATAAAATAACTCAAAATCATATTTGATCAAAAAACATTTTTATGTTTCCAGAACTTAGCGGTTTTAGAAAAGTGCTTTCATAAAATCAGTTTTCAAATAATTATAATATTATTTATAATGTAACAGGCTATGCACAATAACCAAATTATGTGTCAGATTTTGTTCTTACAATAACTAGGTTAGTACAACTGCAATAACAAAAATATGTTACGGAGAGAGAAAAAGATCATCAATTACAATTAGGCTTACTTGCTAAATGTATGTCCTATTACAATAACTTATGTTGTTTCAATTTGGAAGGGCTATTAATTGTAGTGTTTTAGTTTTTTGTTACTTACATTGGAAGGGTCAATTAATGACTAATGTGTGCCTGTCTCCGAGAGTAGAGTGTCTTGATCCGAGACGGGACAGAGGACGGTGCCACTCTCACGTCCTGCTCCACGGATAAGCGCTCCCTGCTGTTGTTTTTCATGTACGTCATCGACAAGAAGACCAGCTCACACAAGTACTTGGGTGGGAATGGTAATTAAATAGAAACCACATGCTCTGATAGGGGAAGGTATCAATGGGCAAGTCTGCAAAGTCCATTTTCAGCGAGAGATCCTCTTTGAGCTTAGCCAGTTGTTCTTTTTGTCTCATGGTCAGTGCCTGGGTTGATGTGCACGAAAGAGGATGGAATTGTGTGCGAACCCAGTCGTAGTATTCCAGGTTGGCAGAGGGGAAGTACCTGGTAAACCTCTCTTTCACTGTGTCGAGGTGCTAGCCAACGAGATTGGCCAATCCTGTTTTACCCCCAGTGCATGCCAACACCAGGGGGAACATCTCAATTGACCCACCCATCACAGTCTGTCGCCAGAGGGTCAGCTTTGAACGAAAGCCTTGGAGTTGTCTGTTGTGCTGAGAATGGTTTCGTTCTTCCCCTGCATTCTGGTGTTCAGGTCATTTAGTTGGCTGAATATGTCAGAGAGATAGGCCAGCTTTGCCCACCATGCCTCGTCCTCGATTAAATCCATGTGAGTCGGTTCATGTTCCCTAGCAAACTGTCTTACTTCATCCCACAGTTCATTGAGACGGGCCAGGACCTTTCCCTGTGAGAGCCACCTCACCTCTGTGTGAAGTAGCGAAGCCTGGTGCTCAGCCCCTATCTCCACAGAATGGAGAATACTCAGGGGACGTGATTTGGTGAAGTTCACAATCTTCACAGCCTGATTCAACACTCCATTCAATTAGGATGGAATTGTTTTGGCTACAAGAGCTTTGCGGTGCAAGAGACAGTGGGTTGCTTGGACAGTTGGATTCTGCTCGTTCACTTTAGTCACAAAGCCCTTAACCTCGCCCGTCATCGCAGCCGCTCCGTCTGTGCAGATGCTGTCACACATAGCCTAGGTGATGTTAAATTCTTTAATGCAGGCATCTGTCACCTGAAAAATCTCATCCCCCATTGTGTGACTGGGTAGCTGCTTACAGAGGAGGAAGGTCTTGTTGAATCCCCATCCACACACCCAACGTTTGCTATTAGCTTGGCAGTATCTGCTGATATCTGTAGACTCGTTGATCTGCGGGGAAAGTTTGCCGCTGACTGTGAGTTTGTTCCTAACAACATTTCGTCAGTTCTTTGTTTGATGGTACCTCTATCTGAGAGGGGTATGTTCTACATCTCTTTAGCTGCATCTGTTCCCAACATCACACTGACCATTTTCTTACACAGCGGTAGAATTAGTGTTTCAGCAATGGTGTGGGGTATTTTTCACCTTTGCGATGAGCTCAGCTACAGGGTAGCGTGCTTCTTGGGCCTTGTCTGAAACCCGCACACAGTTTTTTGGTTTAGAACGGGGTAAAGTTTAGTCCATTGCCATGGAATCAAAGTAGCAAACAGGCTTGAATCTTGGGAGCAAGGTTTTTTGTTCTAATTTAGTTAGCCTACACAAAATTTTAAATGTAGGCTACTATTTAAGTGTTTAGTTGTTTTAAAATAGTATTTGTTAATAAAACATTTTACAACATTTAACATTTGTTCTTAGTTGAACAAATAGTTGAATAGGGCATATAAGGGACAAAATTCTACAGTCACGGTTTGAGAACCACTGGTCTAAAGGACACCTTAACTCTCGCAGTATGGGGATAACATTGAATAAAATCCTAATAAATATCAGTCTTGGGAGTAATGTGTGTTTACTTGGGGGTCCATGGTGCAAGAATGTTTGAGAAGCCCTGCTGTATACCATTAGTGCCTCAGATACTGCAGACATTTTTATTTAAGGACTTTTCTGACAACCGACAGTGCAGCAGAGCAGTTGGTAGCTGATAGAAGCTACTCAGGATGTGAACAGCAATTTAAGTTTTCGATTTCCAACATTTCCAAATGTCCGTCAAGCCCATTGTGAAATGATTAGAGTACTCTGCACAAAGTATCACTATCACTATAACATTTCTTTTTTTTCTTTTCATTTTTTGCTGCTGTGTGGTCATTGCAGTGGTTTTGTGTTATTGTGTCTCTGCTGTTGGTTCTATGATATCATTGCTGTGGGATTTCTTACTGTCTCCATCTTTGGTGCCAGATGGTCATTGCTGCTGTGGCATTTTTACACTGAACTTTAAAGAGATGACTGGTCACGCAAACTGTATAGTTAATAGAGTGTGATTTCTTGGGTTAAGTTTGTGTAGCTGGTGCTCTCTGCTTTGTCTGTTCATCCATGGTGGATGTTTTTGCTTATAGAAACAAAGGATAAAGCTGGCTATATTTTTTATTGTTAACAAATCCCATGTAAAGACTAAAACAGTGTGTTAGTCTGCCTCTGAATACTTTCTGACTTCCCTACTCTATCTGAAGCTCCAAGCCCATTGGTTCTACTGAGGGCATACATCTTTAACACCTCACAAATATATAGTTTGATTTGATATAACTATATTTTTACCATATATGATATATATTTTAGGTGTGATGATTAATAAATACACTGTCATCCAGTCCCAACACTGCTCTCATAGCTGTGAAACAGCTGTGCCAATCACAGTGACGGATGATGATGGCAGCTCAATAAATGGAATGGCTTTCTGCAGTAAACTGATTTCTTAACTGTCATGTAAATAAGAAATCTGGTTACAGTAACCAGGGTAGGAGATTAGAGAAACCTGATTTCCCCAGCTAGGTTTGTCAATATTAGGCAGGTGGTCATAATGTTATGGCTGATCGGTGTATATGTCAACAACCTATATGTCAGTAATTGTTACTACAAAATGATCTGCATTTTCTAAAATACAAAATGAAAATTGTCCGTTAAGACAAGTTTAGAGTGACTATTTTCAAAAATACGCCTAGTGACAAATCTAACGACGTTTTGGACCTTAACTTCTCTCCCTTGAAGAGTATTTGCTGGAGCACTTTTACCCATTGAAGAGTCCATTAATGGTCCAATACAATACGTATATTTACCAAAATGCTGATTAAATGTGTGTCTGACAAACTGAAATAACAGCTATAGCCTTCTAAATTCGGCCCACCTTATTTTTCAAGAACTACTTGATCCAAATACTGAAGTTCCGGGTTCAAAACGGTTGAGTTGATCAGCTTAAATTATTGATATAATATGACTGAATGTTTAACTGGGAGAATGTGACTCCTGTTACTGACATGAAGCGATCCACTAGAGAGAAGATGTCCCCCTGGGCTCAGCTGAGAAAAAAAACGAACCATGTGTAAATCTGCACTCTCGGTTTACCCCAGGGGGGCTTTGTAGGTTACTCATGAAAGTAACATTAATTAGCAACAGCTGAAATATGCAAACTAGCAGCATAGTGACTTTTTGAGCAGGCTTTAGCTACTTTCCATTGAAAATAGTTGGCAATACTGGGAGGAACATTATATCAGGGCTCAATCCCTGTAATAGATGCATTAGGGTGTTGCTGTCGTAAATGGTTTAGCATGTTTAATGGTTTGCTTTTCCAGAGACAGACAACTATGGTACAGTGTAAGCACTAAGCTTGTGTCTGTCTTTGTCCAGTGTTGCTCTATCTTACTGGTAAAGTGTCATGCTCCTAAACGATAGATGTAAAGGACATAGTTTCTCTCATTTCTGTTCACCAGGCTGATGACACTCACACACTATATGAGCTATAGAACCAGGATCTAACCAGACTAGCATGGTTTAGTTAACAGACAACACTGTACCGCTGCAACTGAGGTTCAGAACATGCTAAGATGTAGACCTAATTAGAGTGTGCTAGGCTAATTCAACAGTTATTATATGGTTCACAGTGCATACTGAGCCAAGAACGTCATGTTCCCAACCAAATGTCCTCAACGAATGGTTTGGGGGGGCACACATACCATTACAGCCCTACTTGATTGTTCCCACTGAAAGCATGCAAGAGCATTCTGGCTCTGTCATAGTGCCATGGCGTCCACTCCATTTGTTTCCACCGTTCACAACTCAACAGAGTGCCAGTGATTATATGTTTTATTAATTATTTTATTGAAACAATTTTTTTAGCTGTTGACTTCAACTGTACTCACTTCAGTTGACTTCACATTACCCGGCCTCCATATTAATCTATGTAAAATAACCTTGTATGTTAGTTATTTGTTGTAATACATTACTTTAGCCTGTTGTCCTTTTGTGATTGAGTGAGTTGTTGTAGCCTACTGTGTTAAATTTCAAACGAAGATTTGAATGGAAAAGGAAAAAACTGAATATCAGCTCAGTTATTTCACTGCTATACATAGCCAAGTTTCTATTTAAATTATATCCACAAAGTTAACAATTCATTTTGTCTAAGGAAAAGTAAAGTAGGCAGATAGCAGATGAGATGTTTTGATGCTCCAAAGCAATTATCAATCCATGACATAACATTATGGAAATTATACAAATATTAAAGCTTATGCCAAAAGATACAAAGATTAAGCTATGCTGTATCATACACTAATTTAATACATAGGCCTATAGTTATTGATTGTTAAAATATAGTTTGTTCTCATCAAATTAGCCATTTTCTCACTTTACTTGACACATTGGCCGAAGAGAAGCAGCCCATTACTGCTCAAGACTGATATGGCATGGTAGGTAGGTCCTGTTTTTATTGGTCGTGAAGTATGGTGTGTTCACATCACAATGGTGCATTCCCATAGCCGGACATCGCCAGACCAATTCGCAAATGAGAATTAGTCTGGAACCTCTCAGTTCATTTTCGATTTCCAACAGGCACAGACCAAAATGCCTCTAGACGCAATTGGATGTAACTACAACCAATCAGAGCATCGAAACGTGTGACGTAGCGCTGAGCGAATTCTGTAGGAAGTACGGCAAATACACCTTTCTTATCAACAATAGCTTTAAGTGCAGTTGTTTGTTCTTCTTTTAAAGAAAATATACTATCCAGTTCATTTAATACTGATGCAATAGTGGATTTAGAACGTTCCACTTCAGCAGCAGCCATGGTTGTTTACGAAAATGCCTCAACGGCGCTCCTCTGTATAGTCATCGTATCAAACTCGCCCCATATTAGATAAACAGCTGTGATTGGCCCGACCCGGGCCAGGTTGGCTGGAAATCTGTCTGAATGGGAGGGGGACCAGACACATATACCAGAGCAAATAAAACGTGAGCTTGCAGATTCTTCTGATTCCCAGGCTAGCATTCCCACATTTCCCTGACTTCATCCAGGCGTGAAAAATAGGCCAAAAGTGTTGATGTGCAGCTTACATCCACCTTCCACCTCGATGAAATGGACAAGTCCTCCAAAATAATATGATGTTTGTAATGGCCAGTCAAAACGACTCACATAAGCGTCTTCATAATTTGTCAGTGCCTTCCAGAACCGTTAATTTAATTCAATTCAGTTTTATTTATATAGCGCCATATCATAACAAAGTTATCTCAGGGCACTTTTTCATATAGAGCAGGTCTAGACCGACTCTTTATATTTACAGAGACCCAACAGTTCCCACCATGAGCAAGCGCTAGGCGACAGTGGGAAGGAAAAACTCCCTTTTAACAGGTAGAAACCTCGTGCAGAACCAGAACCAGAACCAGGCTCTGAGTGGGCGGTCATCTGCCTCGACCGGTTGGGTTGAGAGAGAGAGAGGGAGGGAGGGAGAGAGAGAGAGAGAGAGAGAGAGAGAGAGCGGGAGGAAAAAGAACATACAATGGAACAGTACAGTTCTACGTAGCGATGTAAAGTAATAGTTGTGGTAATGGTATTGATGTTAATATTAATAAAAATAATACTAATAGCAATATAATAGTAATACGGTACAAATCACTGTTCAGATTCAGAATTGTTTTCTGATCTACCACTGCTGGTTAATGTTTGGTTAGGTTTAGGCACAAAAACAACTTGTTATGGTTAGGGAGAGGTCATGACTTGTGTTAAAATAACACTTTAAGGTTAGGGAGTGATTGTGGTCATGGTTAAAAGAAACCAACTTTGACTGAAACAGGAAGGGTACTGCAGTGACACACTTTGTTGATCCATCCATCCACCCCAACCTCCACCCTACAAAGTTTTGTGGCTCTATCACACAGTCACGCTAGTTTCACCTTTGTTCCTGAAGGGAAGAGTCATAATTAATTTGGCCGCTTGAGATCTTTGTCAGTTAAACATGTTGTTTATAGGCATTTAAACAAAAGAACTGATGCTGAATTTTTCTTGGAAGTTTCAAAATGGCAGCTTAGTAGGTTCCTTGAGAAAACAAGTTATTGGAATCCTGGCATTATCCACCAGCCTTTGCATTGCATTTTACTTCGTGTAACACCATATTCACTTTGGCAGGGTATTTGCCTCACAGCACAAAGGGACATTGCTTTATAGCAGAAAACAGAGGTAGGACACTTCCTCGAGACGAGTATATGAAACTGCAAGGAAGCAACAAGTCTTTTTATAATAGTGGGCTTAATTCTAACAATACTGTACAGATACAGTACCACAGACATGAAAGGCTACCAATTGTATTGACCATATCGACTATTTTATTTATGCTATACAGTTGTTACTATTGTTACCATTATTTTGACTATGATATATTATTTTTTAAATGATTCAAGTGCAGGACAATAAATCCAGGTCCAGTAATTATGAGTTGAATAATATATATAAGCATTAATTTGAAAACACGTTTATATATTTTGAGTATTTCC
This sequence comes from Macquaria ambigua, assembly GCA_008360985.2. Classification (NCBI taxonomy): domain Eukaryota; kingdom Metazoa; phylum Chordata; class Actinopteri; order Centrarchiformes; family Percichthyidae; genus Macquaria; species Macquaria ambigua. The sequence continues at coordinate 44,392 of VMKM01000907.1, read as the reverse complement.
TTGACCTCCAAATGTACATTTAACTAACATTTGTTTTTGGACCTCAGTTTCTATCCATTCTTGGCACTGGAGGTATTTTTTTGTTTTCGGTTCAGACCGTTTCCAAATGTAACTGCCTGTGAAGATGAAATCCTGATGCTCTCCGAGACTGATTCTTCATCCAGAAAGAAAATAACTTCAGCTTCAGTACTTTCACTATTCAGGGTGTTACTCACATATGTCAATTTTCAGACTTCATTGGGTTCTCCAATCCATATTGTTGAATGCACTCACAGAGATTAATTACTGCAAAAAGGAAAGAACTACTGTACAACAGACAAACATGCAAAGCTGCCTGCTCTCTGAGAAGGTGAAATGTATATTAAAGTATATTAAGGTAAAGCTGCAAGTTGTGCATTTGTAACTGAATAGGTGTTGAATAGGTGTTAATTATATGGGTAATCTTGCCATCAGCTCTTAGAAATGTCATCAGTCATCATCAGTTGCTATTAATTTGCTCCCATGTTCTCCACTTAAATTTTATTAACTTTTATTAACAATTCCTATTTTGGATGATGGGTTTTTAAACCAGTTGGGCAGCGTTTTGTCACACAGAGAAAAAGGTCCAAACATGGAGCACTATTCTCACCTAGGTGTCTCCTCTGATGTATGAGGGACAATCATTAGGCTAATTAGTGCTGACTATTACAGGAGAAACTTGTATATAAAGGCCGGGTCACACCAGCATTTTAAACAGCAAAGCTCTGTGGCAAAATCAATTAATTTCAATGAAATCCACGCAAATCTTTCAAGTTCAACATTGGTGAACTTTCCAGAAGCTGTGCTGTTAGCCAGAAGCAAATTGTTTTTAAGAATAAGAATAAGTTATTGCAGCTTAGCTGAGTTGCACATTCGCCTTTTATGTAACCCTCCTCTGCTGGAGTATAAACTGCTCCACAGAAGACACATGGCTTTACGGCTATGAGACAGACCTTGATGCTACAAATATGTCTCTTGAATAAACTTTGTGAACTTATTGTCCTTGTAGCGGCTGATCTACAGGAAGTAGCTAGCTTGGAGAGCTATTGTGACTGACTTGTGGTAAGAAGGTTCCCGACTGGCTAGTGTATTAGCAGTTATCTCCCCAGCTACAGTAGTTATTTATTTAGCTTTATTTTACAGAACATAGATATAACATAAATACAATATATACATAAAACATGCAGTATGTACAAGCAAAACCTACTACTATATAAACGTCTCCAGTAGTTCAGCTATTAAGTTTCTAGAACCACCTATTTTCCAAGGATGCACAGAATAACTTGGCTGTGCTTCTCTCTGGTGCAACCAGGCCTGAAAACCTCCAAGGAGCTTGACTTTGAGCCAGAAATCAATACAAAAGACGCTGGCTTTATTATTTCCACCATCTTCCCGATTTGATTTGCATCTTCCATGAGAGAAGTCCAAATAAACTTGTGATTTTTAGCTGTTATTTTATATTTGTGTAACTTAAAATCCTTTGCCTGTATATAGATGTGGAAGAAACGTGATTCTAAATCAAGATTCCTGTACCTTTAAATATATAATATATACATTTAAAGATGGCTTACATGAAATACAACTCAACTGTGTGTTCTATGCATAAAGCTGGTTTTTTTTTGTGTGGTCAGTACATAATCAGAGGTGCAGTTTCTCACATCTGTGATTTTGCATTTTTGAAGGATTTCAGGCTTCCATCTGCCAACAGCCCACAGGTTAATTTCCTGTTTTCAGCCCTGGTTCTATATTAGGTGAACATCACTCACTGTTTCCATTCTCTCCCACTTGGGGGTGATCCATTTTCAGATTTGGGGACCAATTCACTTTGATGTCATGGCTTTATGCACAGTGGGGTGGCAAAAGGGTTTAAATGGTGAGAAAAGAAGAAAGGATGCATTTATTACAGCTATTGTGGGTGCTGAGGATGTCCTCAGATAGTCTGAAAAAAGGCTTGAAATTGACTAAATTATGCTTAAATAAACAATGTGTTAATTGTCTTATTTATAAATTGAATTATCTTGCTGAAACACAGAGATATATATGTGAGAGAAGGATGTATAATTGCAGATATATAATTAATTCCTAGATAAATAAAGACAATTTAGGCCTTGATCAGACAGGATGTGGTTTTTGAAGTAAGAGTTGTCTTTTTCCAGCTGTTTTCTTGTTTTCTACAGGCTGTAAGCGTTCTGCGTGCTGCTCATGCGCCCTGGGCGCCTCGAGTTGAAAAAACTTAAACTCAGAGCAGTTAGGTTAGGCTAAGGACTGGTGATTCGGTGGTTGGCTAGGAACAATAGAAAAAAAACCAGCAAGCTGCTCTTTTTTTAAATTGTAGGCTTCAACAAAAAAGGCAGTGCGGTGCGCCTTGCGTTTTGCAACCTGCAAAAAGCTCTCTGTCTGATAAGGGCCTTAGAACATGATTTACATTAAAAAAACAGCATCAATAAAAGTGTCACTGAAACGTTAGGCTAAAAACACATTGGAGTGGCCTTTTTCACAGAATAAATTTTGACATGTCACAGTAGGAAAAGCATGTGTGAATAATAAAAAGAATTATGGCTGAATTCCATTTAGCTACTTCAGTTTCAGGGTCCTGGTATTGTTCATGCTGGCTCACTGTTCCACTGCTGTGGCTTACTGGGACACTTGAATAGAACAGAATCATTGTTAATATGAGTAACACCTGTGCTTTTCCTGCTATGATAAGTCAGAATCTCTGTTGGGAAAAAGGTCTAATATGGGATAATGGTAAATGCTGAAACATAGTAGCACTAGTATAGAAGAGCCATAAAGTCAGTGAACTTATGCAGCAATATATATTTTGCTAATGTAGCAGCCCTTGGCAATATAACACAGCAGAGAGTCTCTACGGGTGCAATACTTTATTCCTCTGACGTCGAGATGAACATTAGTATCAAAGATGACTGCTTATTTCTTATTACACAAGATTGTGAACAAGTCCTTATATTTTACAGTGTAACACTTTCATTTGCACACCTTAACTGTATATTAAATTACTCCTTAAACAACTCAAAATAATGCAGCACATCTATACAGACAATAATTAATATTCAGTGCTGCTCAATTAGCATACAACATTTTCTAGTATCATAAAATATAACAGTGACCTTAAACAGCACTATATGCAAACATATTACAGCCTACAGAGTTTCTTTATAGCTTACACATAGAGCTACATACCTCGCTCTGCTTACCAAAGGTGCAAACTTGAGGAAACTTTACAGACAGGGCTGTCTTCACGCACAGTGCTGCTAGCTCGATCGTCACGCTGTTTGTCTGAGCTAAAAATAGCACATACATGCGCCGAACATAATACGAGGGAGTTCGCGAACAGTTTGTATGAACATTAATACAAACCCACACAGTTTTAAAGCGTGCATGACACTAAAGTTCTACAACATATCATGCTAACTTACATGTACAACAGGGGTTTCGTGAGGCGAGTGAAATCTGGCGTGTGATATTCTGCACTCTAGCTATACAGGTTCCCGGGTGACTTTGATTCAATTTTGACCCCTACATGTCTTTAGGCCGGGAATCTCATCAAACGTGAGGAATATGGAAAAGATCTGATCATATGGAGCAGAGTTACAACAGTTTCATTGTTCATGATGAAACATCGAAATTCACCACGCCGCCATGGCCACGCCCTTCAGTAAAAACTCACAATTTTCACTGTAAAGCATCATCACGGGCACGCCGTTCAACTTAATACAAAACCTTTAACAACTTTTAATCACAAAGGTCTTTAGATTGTTCTGGCCAAATTTGAAGTCGATCCAATAAAATCTCTAGGACAAGTTCGTCAAAGTAAGGAGCCCTTAAATGGCATAAATTACATGAGTTTATTAAAAATAACTGACTTCCTATTGGATTTAGGGTAGGGCTCCAAGAGGCTTTTTTCTAAGTCTGGACATGATACATATGCATAAAATTTCGTACATCTAGGTGAAACGTGCCGCAGGGGCTAGGTCGTTAAAAGTGTGTAGGGGGCGCTATTGCGCCATTTTGCCACAACCATGTGCAAGACCCATAAAATATCTAAATTTTCACCACTTCTGATGCATGTGCAAAATTTCATGAGTTTTCAAGCAGTTTTAGCCCCTCAAAAATGCAATTCATTTGTTGAAATAATAATAATTCCTTCAGATACAATAGGGTCCTCGCACGACTTCGTGCTCGGGCCCTAATAATAATAACACGTACAGGAAGTGTTAGTATCAACAGTAGCTGTGTCTTTAGCTTATTGCAGCACAAAAGAAAGCAATTGGGCTCCTGCTGTGACAATGCACTGGTAAATAATGATAAATAAGGCGATATTATGCATAGGGGATTGCCATGGCACCACAACTTAATGAATGTAGCAGAAAGTATGTAAGTTTTACACATTAACTACTATAAATATTGTGCCCACAGCACTGACTAGTGGTTTTAGTAGTTGACTTCCCAAATAGTCAAATAGCTTCCATCACACATAGTGAAATGATCCAATCTACAACAGACATGATTTTCCTGTATTGAACTCTGGGCACCAGTCTCAATCAAATGGACGTCCACAGCTCTAATGTGTGTATGTAATGTGTGTCTCATTGCATTTGTGTAGTATGGAAACGGGATGAGAAACCATATTCTTATTTATTCTTGTAGTTTCTCTTCAGTCTTCCTTTCCATCCATCTGTCTGTGTGTCTGCCTAGTCCCACCTCATGTCATCTCTCCATCAGGGCAGCCTCCTCACCAAACCTCGTTGCAAGCCGTTCCCAGATGCCACCCCAGTATCTGACTGTGCGGTATGTCCCAGCCATTCTCAAGGGAGGGGTGTCTCACTACAATCAGGCTTCACCCCTCCCCGCCGCTCTGCTTGCTGCCATCAGTCCTGGTCTCTTCCTTTCCAAATCTACATGTCTGTGTTTTTGTCTCTTCGGGAATGAATGGTTTTCAGTGTTTAAGGAAGTGTGCTTTCATACCTGTGGGGGCTACAGTCTCTACAACAGCAAAGCAAGTACCAGGGTTAGCTGGATGTAGGGTCTCAAAGATTGGTTTTACTTGGGCAAAGGTAAATATCTTCTTTTTCTGAGGTTCAGGCCAAGCTCCCCAGTGATTTCCTTTTACTCCTTGACTTTCAACAGGCTGTCTGTCTCTGTGCTTGCTGGTTTGGATGTCGTGGGTGTCTCAGCTTGTGATTTTCTAAATGTCCGTTCAACCACTGTTGTCCCCTCTGCCCTTTTTCTGATAATCTTGCTGTATTTCCTCTTGCATCTTTGGTAGCTGGAGGGGTTGACTGGAGCTAGGGCTTGCTTCCAGGCCTACTATCACTATCAGTTCCAGTATCTCTTTGGGTTTAAAGGGTCAATCATTGAATAACACAGGGCTGAAAGCTGCTGCTGCTCTGCTCGCTGTAGATGATCATGTAAGACAAAACCGGTTTGGATTTCCTGGCACTGAATTGACTCAAATCCTATTTAAATGATAGAGATTACTTTATGTCGATGACTACATATCTGAGCCAATAAAAATGATTCCCAGGGTTAAATTCTAGGGCCTCTTCTGTTCACACTCTACATGCTCCCTCTAGATTAAATTAGGCAAAAGTACTTGGTGCAAGTCAGTGATTGGATGTGCTGAAAAGAAGAAGGACTGTAGTAATGTGGTGGGAGCTGCATTCTATAATTAAAAGCGTACATATGGTGCATAGTTTATAGGCTGATTCCAATATTTTTAGACTTAATATTGTATACGTAAAATGTATCATTTCACAATTTACGTAAAGCATGTTTCACATTCTAACCACATGTCAAACCCCATCTCACGTGAAAAAAATGTGTGGTTTTCAGACATTTCACATGTAATCAATTGCGATGATACTTGCACATGTGATTTTCAGATATTTCACGTGTAATTTAAGACATATGAAAACATCAATTTCACAATTAAAATCACATGTGCAACACCGATTCACATATGATAAATGCACATACACGCCCCTGTAAAACAGCGTTCCACATGTGACAAATTCACATATAGACCTAGGTCTATTGACAAGATTTTAATTTGTTTATAGGTAACTAAAGTTGTGGACTATTGTTGTCCCTGGTCTTTTCAGTCCACCATCAATTTATCTAGATGAAAACAGGCATCTAATGTCCAACCTAATATTTGAAATTAGGTACTAAAAAAACTGCAACAGTTTATTTTTTTCAGGAAGCAGACAAGGTAAAAGGTATCATAGACACCCAAACAAAATGACATGTAGACATACTGTATGTGGTTTTTGGACATTTCACAAGTGAACTGTAATATTTCACATTATTCAGAATGTTGCAATGTTTCCAAACTTGGAATTATGACCTCAGTATTTGTAAAATCACGACTACGGTCTTGCCACATGAAGACAATCAACCCACTACCACATTAAAAATAAGTGAAAATGAAAGAATTTATATTTACGAAAGACCTAGAAAGGTTTGTCCACACATTACCTTCAGTAGTCTAGACTACTGTAGTGGTGTCTTCACAGTCAGATAGTTGCAGCTCAGTTGTAAGAGCAACACATAACTCCGGGTCTCAGATCACTGCACTAGCTACTTATGTGTAAAATACAAAATTGTTTTTACTTTTTACTAAATTACTTTCCACCAAAATGACATAGTGTTTGTATGTGTATAAATACATGTTTAATTACTTCTGATTTTCCAGGACAGGATATGTAGGGGTACAACCTCAAATGTCAATGGATGCCACAGTTTTTAAGTTTTCCTATCATGACTGTTCTTATCTTTTTTTCGGTCAACTTGCTTTGTGTATTCTCTTCTTCTTGTATGACCCAAACTGATTACAGCTTCTTCCACCAATGTAGCCACTGTCATTAACTTCACTTCCACTGAGTGAGGCTGACAGGAGACAAGCTTCAGCCCCGCCACTCAACCTAACAATTTGTTCTTGTCAAAGTTACACAGGGTGTTTAATTAGCTCCAACATGAACCGTTTGGGATTACAGGTTAGGAAATAATAAATGTTAGCTTGACAGTCAAGACACACACAGGAAATGTACTACCTCTGAGTTTTAGAGGTCTCTGTAGTCCCAGTGGCTTCCTGGCTTCATAGATAGCAGGCTAAGAGGTCAGACTTAATTTGTCTCTGCCAGACAGCGGGAACACCACCGGGAAGAGAAAAGTTAATGTTCATCTTCATTCCTCTATGCCAAAAGAATATTCTTCTTTCTTATATCTATAGGGTGTTGAAAGGTTCCAAACACTGACACAAAGATGAAAGTTTTCTCTAGCTAAAGAGAGCTATGCAGTTTTTCTTGCCTCTTTGATTTGATAAAGCCTATTTGTATATGTTCCAGGCAAATGGTCCAGATGAAAGTAAAGGCAGGAGTAGCATTTAGCTCTCCCTGTAAACTCTCATTGTGTTGTAATTAACTACACACTGTAGCCTCTCACTGCAGCCATTTGCAATTAATGCTTTTGTCAACCCCCTTTTGATGTTGGATTTAATTAAATAAGATTCTATTATGACTCTGATTGATATCAAAGTTGCTTACAAAAGGCTCTCACCAAGGAGCAATGGGAGTCACAGAGCAGCAGGGCCTTAAGGTGCACAGCACAAAGCAGTCAAAGCTGGGAGCAGCTGGAATGGCAGGGTGTTCCCCTTCAAATGCAAAGCAGGTTCACTAGTGGATGATTACACAGATAACCATTCAGAGAGAGCGGTATCTGCCAAATTCTATTAATTTTCCGGAGTGATCCGTGTAATGAAAATGGCCAGACTTGAGTTTGGAGTTAAGAGTACATTCTTCAGTTGAGAAAAGATTTCTTTTGCCCTGTGACTGTCCGCTCGCAAATCATTCTGTGCTGGTAATGACTTTGTCCACCCCTCTGTTTTAGCTCTCCATGCTCTTCACTGAGGAGTGTGATAAGGTGCGGGACCTGATGCACGTTCACTCCTTCAGCTATGACTTCCATCTGCGAGTGGTTCACCAGTACTTGGTCGGCTGCCACATGACACTACGCCAGGGCTACCAGCTCACCGACTTCCTGGACGACTTCATCTCCCATCACCCAGACATTCCCAAGTTTGGCCGCAACCACGTCTTCCAAGGTGACTGTGGTGTAAAGTAATATTTCAAGTCCCCTTGCGACTCCAGCTGCTCTGGACATCTAGAATCACCAGCAATAGGCAGATTCACTAAAGGATAGTGTGGAAAGAGCAAACTATCATCCAAATGACTACATCAGAATATTGTGTTTACACAAAGAACTGTATGTTTTCTAATTAAATTGGCCGACAAATACTAAACGTATTGAACACAAATCAAGATTGTGCCCATTTTACTAACACGGTCACTTACACTAAATTGTTGCTTCATGTGAAGTTTTGGCCATTCACAAAGGCTGTTATCATTGCTGTTATAAAGCGTTAAGGTGGCCCTAGTATTAGTGTTGCAGTTAAAGTCAGTGTTTTGCTGTGGCTTTGTCAAAGACGTTAGCACCACAACATGATTTTCATACATGTCTTGTTGATCTTTAAAAAAACAGCTCTGTTGTCTTGGCTTAGGCTTAAGTGGTGCAAAAACAATACCAATTGCCTTCACAATGCATTTGAATCTAAGCCTCAAGCTTCCACCCCATCTGTCAATATCTCAATATTGATAACACGCAAGCTGGAAGAATGCTATTCTACCTGTGGCTATTTTATCTTGTTCATGTCTAGAAGTAAGATCTAGTTTGTAACTGGTTCCTCAAAAACACACCTGAGTGGCAGTGACAGAGAGGCGAGAGGGTCAGGCTGGATATCGTGTGACAATGGCACTGATACCAAAGCAGTACTTTTAGTTAGTATTTAGGTGGGATACCCAGCACTAGAGGTAAGTAGTGGTACTTGAAGAGTAAAACCCTAGGCTAATAATCCTGCATGCACTGCCATCTAGTGGTTACTACATGCTCTGTCCTCACCCTCTGCGGAACAGCACCTCAAAATGTACTATTGTACGACATTACATCACAGATGGGTGTGGTCACAAGTACAACAGACCACACCTGACTACACTCAGCTGTGATCATGGGTGTGGTTCAACAAGAGGTCAGTGCAGCAGTGCTTTTCTGTTAAAGAACATACGTCGTAATTTTACATACAACACGGGTTACACCACTTCTATATTTTACTTTTATATTTGCCTTAAGTTGTGAGTGTGAGTCTAGCTATTAACCTGCGCTGCATGTCAGGCATCTCTGCTGCTCACTGCTGGCTAAAAGAGAAACCATTCAAAACATCTTTCAAATTGTTTCACTGCCACAGAAAAGACATTATATCCTAACTTCTTTCATTTGTTTTCCTCTTTGCATTATGTATTTGTGTATCATCCCTGTTTCAGCCTCACCAGGAGGTCTTTCTTTAAAGGTTAGAGACTTGCATCATATTTTGAAGCTCTGTTTGTGGGCAGGAAATGCTGGGATATCTTGTGATTAACTTCCTGAGAGTCTCTGATCCTTGTGTACATCAGGGACATTCTCCATCTCCACGGGGATGATAACAGCTCACCAGCTGTACAACTACATCACTGACCACGCTAGCACCTACAGCATGAAGCCACTCCGCATGTCCAAGGCTGCGGTCACCACTGACAGCAAGAAAGGGATGCCTGACCTGCACGAGTACGCACTAGTGGCTCTGTGGAACAGGTACAAATAATCATGGAATAAATGTGTTCTCCTTACATGAGCTGCTTCATTTCAACCTTCTCTTTCTTCTCTTCTTTCTTGCCTTAGTTCGGGCTCTTACAAGGATCTGGAGGGCCTGCACCACCATGATGACTTTGATGTGTCCCTGGTTGTGTGCCATAACGCTGCCCCATTTGAGGAACAGTCAGATGGGGAGAGGCATTTGCTGAGGTAAAGAGAACAGATTAAAGAAGACATAAAGCATAAAAGAATAATAACATTGGTGAGACCAGAGCACAGCACAACTCTAACACCATGGCTCTGCCACACTGTTTGCATGCATGCAGAATGTGTGCGTTTGTTACCCCTAGTTGTGTTCTTAAAGGCTTAAACCATTAGTCGATTCATCTCTTTGCTAACAGACAGAAAATTAAGAGTCAACATCAGCAAAATGTCAAACCTTTGCTGGTTCCAGCTTCTCAAATGTGAGGATTTGTGATACCTTTCTATGCAGGTTGCGGTTCTATGTGATCATGACCAGTCAGAGAGAGCTTTTCCCCCGCCTCACTGCTGACATGCGCCGTTTCAAGAAGCTTCCTCAAATCCACCGTGATCCTGGCGAGCTGGGTGGCCGGCTCCCCCCAGATCGATCAGAGTCGTGCGGGTCATGTGGCGCCGAGCAGGACCTCTGGGAGGAAACGTCACCAGAAGCTGCAGCCGCCTTGGCCCCCAGCGATGGCAATGAATTTTACCCTCTGGCAGGGGGTGGACCAGAGGCCCAGGGGCTGCTCTACCCCTCCTCTCTGTTCCCTCTGCTCAACAACGAAGTGGCGTCAGCCCGCAGGCAGATCCAGGCCAGTGTGGAGCAGGCCATGGGTCACTGCCGCAGGGATAACCTGTGGAGGAGGCTGTTCCACGGAGAGCACCTGGCCCTGGACAAACTGAAGCTGACCAAGCTGTCGTTCAGCGAGCTGGAGGAGCTGCTGGAGGCTGTGCAGAGCCGCTCGGTGGGGGAGATCGACCCACAACTGGTATGATTCCCACTTAAGCCTTTCATTTTACATTCATCCACATGAGTGCACATATCAAGGCCTGGTAAATAATAATATAAGGGTACGTTTGGTTTATTACAACCTGGATTGTTTTTACATAGTGTAGGCCGTCATTCCTATTGTTTATAAAAACATTGTGTACTCATCAGCTTCAGAGGTGGGACACATTCACTGTTTTGCAAGTCAAAGGTAAGTTTCATGTCCTGAGTCAAGTCCCGAGTCAAGTCCCAAGTCAAGACCAACAAGTCCCAAGCCAAGTCCTTAACTTTGTGTTTCAAGTCCTAATCAAGTCATTATTTGTCTTTCTGCTGGTGTGCAGTGCCAAACAGACCCTGCCCCCCATGCTCACAGCACGTGATTGGCTGCTGCCGGATGGATTCAAAATATATCCGACCATTGTCAGGCAGAGTTGACTTTCTGCACACCTTTTTCCTTTGGGCTTCGGGAGGTTATTAAATCATTCAAAGTCAGTAGGCTAACGTCCAAGTGAAGTCATGAGTCATTTTCCTGCACTTCCTTTTTATATCAAAGCTAAAGTTAACAGACAGAACTGGTTTTGTTTCTGAGTGCATCCAAGGGATTAAGGTTCCATTGAAAGATGGATAATGGATGTTTCTAAAATAACATAAAATACCTTTAAAATAACTGAATCGCCACCACATATACTGCTACTAAGGTGGGGCACAAGAGGTGGCGAGCCAATGAGCAGTATGTGGTCAAATCTTGCACTCTACATGTTTGTGATATCCCTGCTTGACTGCTGTTCCAAACATCTCTTCTCTAGATTGTTCAAGGATTCAAGGCTTTTTATTTGTTATTATACAATAGGATTGCACAATGAAATGCAGTTGTAGCCCCCTCCATACTACACACACAGAGAACATGTATAAACAGATATTCAAATATTTAGATTAGAATAGAATATAAACAACAAAATAGGCAATAAAATAGAATAGACTATATAGAAAGTAGCACTAAAGGAAGAAATAAAAAAGAAAACAAAATTATATTTACAAGGAATATATAGTTACTCATATCTATGTATATATACAGTATGTATACACCGATCAGCCATAACATTATGACCACTGACAGGTGAAGTGAAGAACATTGATAATCTCGTTACAATGGCACCTGTCAGTGGGGGGGATATATTAGGCAGCAAGTGAACATTTTGTCCTCAAAGTTGATGTGTTGGAAGCAGGAAAAATGGGCAAGCGTAAGGATGTGAGCAACTTTGACAAGGGCCAAATTGTGATGGCTAGACGACTGGGTCAGAGCATCTCCAAAACTGCAGCTCTTGTGGGGTGTTCCCGGTCTGTAGTGGTCAGTACCTACCAAAAGTGGTCCAAGGAAGGAAAACCGGTGAACTGGCAACAGGGTCACGGGCGGCCAAGGATCATTGATGCGCGTGGGGAGCGAAGGCTGGCCCGTGTGGTCTGATCCAACAGAAGAGCTACTGTAGCTCAAATTGCTGAAAAAGTTAATGCTGGTTCTGATAGAAAGGTGTCAGAACACACAGTGCATCACAGTTTGTTGTGTATGGGGCTCTGTAGCTGCAGACCGGTCAGGGTGCCCACACTGACCCCTGTCCACCGCTGAAAGCACCTACAATGGGCACGTGAGCATCAGAACTGGACCACGGAGCAATGGAAGAAGGTGGCCAACACCATGTGGATGGCCGGGTGCGTGTGCGTCACTTACCTGGGGAAGACATGGCACCAGGATGCACTATGGGCGAGAAGGCGAGCCGGCGGAGGCAGCGTGATGCTTTGGCCAATGTTCTGCTGGGAAACCTTGGGTCCTGCCATTCATGTGGATGTTACTTTGACACATACCACCTACCTAAACATTGTTGCAGACCAAGTAGACCCCTTCATGGAAACGGTATTCCCTAATGGCAGTGGCCTCTTTCAGCAGCATAATGCGCCCTGCCACGCTGCAGAAATGGTTCAGGAATGGTTTGAGGAACACGACAATGAGTTCAAGGTGTTGACTTGGCCTCCAAATTCCCCAGATCTCAATCCAATCGAGCATCTGTGGGATGTGCTGGACAAACAAGTCCGATCCATGGAGGCCCCACCTCGCAACTTACAGGACTTAAAGGATCTGCTGCTAACGTCTTGGTGCCAGATACCACAGCACACCTTCAGAGGTCTAGTGGAGTCCATGCCTCGACGGGTCAGGGCTGTTTTGGTGGCAAAAGGGGGACCTACACAATATTAGGCAGGTGGTCATAATGTTATGGCTGATCGGTGTATATACACACACATACATACTGTATACATACAAACAATACATAAATATGTATGAGTGTTTTAAACTCATTGATGACCGCAGAGTCAACACTTTTGACAGAAACTGGTATATTGTATTGATTTTGGATTGTGTAGTCGGAGATATATTTAGCTTCAACAATATGCAGCACAGAATGTCATCAGTAGGTCCAGTATCTTAATCCAAATGTTGGCTGATCACATGCAACCATGAGAGCAGATATAGACTGTATTAATTAAACAGGAAGCTCAGCTGTTTTATAGTGATCAGCTGTAATATTTGATTTAGTCAAGTAGAATGAAACACTGTCTTCAGATATGGTTTATGATGAATGGCAGGCAGGTTGTTGTAATGGCAGTGTGTGATGTGTTGCTGCAGGACTGTTTCCTGACCATGAGTCCTGCCTGGTACCAGAGTCTGATCAAAGTCCTGCTGAACCGCTTCCCTCAGAGCTGTAGACACTTCGACGACAACGGCATCCAGTATCTGGTGAGAAGCTGCTCTTTATTTCCTGTCTCTTTTTATATGAGAGCAAATGAAGCAGGTCACAAACACCACTGACTGATGGAGCAACCAAAGGGGATGTGTAACTGGTGTTTTCTGATTATTACTGGTTTGTTTTTATTGGAGGTTTGAGAAAGTCAGCCTCAGTATTTGAAAGAATAGTGTCAGTATAAACTGTGAGAGCTGTGTTTAAATGTAAAAAATGACTCTAGAGGGATTATTTTTATCTTGAGGGGGATAATTATGGGATCCTTCAGACTTTATGAGACTATTCATTCAATTTGTAAATGAGAAAGCTGGAGATCAAAATAATTTGCCTCATTTCTAGAGACTGACAAAAGATGACCACAGCCTGGCCTCTCCTTCTGTCCTTTCCCTGTTATCCATTTTATCAGCTGCATCTTTTTTGTCAAAAGGTTTTTTTAATATGTTTCTGTAACTAGTTTTTGTAATAGGCACGTGCGCAGTGAGTGTTTACGGATCCATTTTGGATCACACACTATGGTGTGGTGTTTGTTCCTGATGTTCTGTATACACTAGAACTCTCATTTAATAGCTCTGGATAGAGTCTCTCCATAGCAACGACCACTGAGACTCATGGGTAGTGTAGTGTTTTGTGCCAATCAAATCACGTATACTTTACATCACTACACTGTTAAACAGGAGAAATTGTGCATTTGTTGGGGACTATTTTCAGCGGCGGATGAATCCACATTTTGTGCTCTAGTTAGTATCTGGGGCAGCAGGACGTTGTGTGTGTGTTTTTAATAGTGTTTGGACAATAATGGAGCAATTGTTAATAGGATACATCCACTGTTGGTTTGGATCTGCACATGGGATTTGTTGACTGAGAAAAATATAGGATATCACCAGACTTAACCTATTTACTCTATAACATGACCTTACAGTATACAGTACTTCAGTTATCCAGGAGACTCAAATAGGAATTTAGCAGAGGAAGTACCTCCAGAGCCAGCAGCTCTGCACTCTATGCTACTGTTTGGTCCATACCTACTGTCAGTATTTAACATTTGACCTTTTCATTGGTGCCTTTATGTTTAACATCATAAACAAGATCAAAAGGATGACTACCTTGCTAGTAGACAGCTTCACCTTTAAAAATGTCCATCTCATCTCTATCCATGTCTGTCATCTTGTTTCAGGCTGTTCTGAACCAGAAGTTCACTGACTGCTTTGTTTTGGTCTTTCTGGACACCCAAGCTGGAAAAACAGTGAGTTATTTTGCTGATATGATTCATATTATTATTATACTGTAGTTGTGCAAACATCTGAGCAATGTGTGTTTTCCATTTTCTTTCTCCCAGAGTCTAAAGGTTGTGTTTCGGGAACCGTTGCCACCGCAGCCGCAGGCCAGCAGCAGCCCTCCTCCTCAGCTGGTGTCCATGTATCATCACCTGGAGTCTGTCATCAACACCGCCTGCTACAACCTCTGGACAGGACTGTTATAGAGCTAATCAGTGCTGGACTTACCTCAACTCATGTCCATGTGACCACGATCGACACATGGAAACAGGAAGCAACAGTAGAGGAAAACAGAAGACAAGATGTTTTTCAAAGGAGTTCATTTGGGGAAAATCCTCTTGCTAGTATGCTCTCCAAGCGGCTGCACCACTCACTGTGGTGCTCCACTCATTGCTATGAAGATTCATACTACACAGTGATGTTGCTGTATTTATGCAATGTCCTGTTAATACACTGGATGCATAGTAGATGTTTTTACAGGTAAGAGAATTGATACCCAACCCAAAAAAGGCCAGAGATTCAAACATCAAACTCTAACCTGTCTGGACCCGACAGAAACCCAAACCCAAGAAAATTGGTTGTCTGTCACCATTAGCTTGTGTGTTGCTCCCAATCTTTTTCTTGTGTTAAGCTGGTGTAGAGTTCTCGCATCAGTTAGCCCCAGCCCCAAACCAGTGGGGAGAAAAAAACCTGATTAAAAACTAAATGGCTCCTAATTGGTGTTAGAAAACCTCCATTAGCTGGTTCAGTATCCTTAATCCTCTGATTATACTTGCTTTTAACTAGGCATTCATGTGTGCGTGATAACCACCCCATATATCCTGTATTCCTTTGAAGAGTTGGTTGTGTGCAGGAATTAACACTACACGTCCACAAGATGGAATTAAACCCAAAAGGATGGAGACCAGTGTGTAGGAGTTAGGGGGATCTACTGGCAGAAATGGAATATAATATTCAATAAGATGTTTTTGTTGTGTTTTTGTACAGTAGCCCAGAATAGACAAACCAAACACTGGTTCTAGAGAGGGCCTTTGGCGAGTGTCTCGCCCACCGTAGGTTCTCCTACATGTTTGGAAGGGGAGGGTGAGGGGAGGGGTTATCTGTAGGTTACAATCTGCAGCCTCACCGCTAGATGCCACTAAATCCTGCACACTGGTCCTTTAAGTTATGTTTATATTAAATTGGGACATATGAAAAAATTCCAGTGTCACTGATCCCACTGTGGATAAATGTTTTTATCCTCCAGGTACGCAGGCTGCAGCATCAACAATGCAACATGAGCAGCACTACTCACATTGCAGCTTCGTGTCTATGCGTACGCTTTGTTAAAGAGCAAGTATATCACAAGTATTAGGGCACTGCAGTGTTTCTCTTGATGCTGTGCCATTTTTCTCTGTGCACATATGAAGTGCAAAATATGTATAAAGTGCCTATAGTGAAGTTCATTGAGCCAGGCTAAAAATGCAATGTATGACCAGGGTTTCCCTCTGTGTGTTATAGTGGCGCCACAGAAGCTCACCTAAATTGAAGAACACCTTTGCTAACGTCAGAAGGAATGGATACACGTTTATGAAACATAATATTAGAATAATAATGGAGCTGCTACATGAAGCTGGGCAGACACTGTTTTTATTAATCTCCTACGTTGTGTTAACTCACATTACAATCAGCCTTTCTGCACACTGTACGGACCAACTGACCAACCACGATGTGGAGCTCGCACTGACCGTAAGCACGGAACCCACAGTAGGTTTTGTCCATTGACAATTCCAATAAAGTTCATTCAAACAAGATGACGTTAACAAAAAGACAGCAAGGCAGTGTTACTTTGTGCAATTCTACTATGAACGGAAAGTAAAAAGAAATACAGCCACAAGCAGCAATGATCGGGGTCCGAGCAGATTGCGAGCCCTTGGTTTTCTTTTTAAAAAATCATCATGGTCATCACTATATGCTGATGCTCTGTTGAGGTATAGAAATCTACTTTCAGCAACATTTGATGTAGCTTATGACCTTCAGTCGAGACCTTTTTCACTACATTTGTTGCTATTTTGATAAAAATGGAATGGCTTGTATAATTGAAACGCATCGACGTATCAAAGTTTAACATCAGTGAAGTCTGTAGATGATCCTAACTTGGTTTTGGGATGACTGGCCCAGCGGTTTCTGACGAGATGTCGAAAATAGGGTTTTGAGAAAATGGCAAAATTTTACTTTTTTCTTTATATGATGAGTCAAAGAATTTTGACTCTAGGCCAAGCCATTTTTGAGATAACTGCGAAAACGTAAACTTGATTATTACAGCGTCACCTTGAGGCCAATGAGTGTCATAATATGTGCCTGAGTAGTGGGTGGAATTTGCAACCCACCTGCCAATTTTGTTGTTTCTAGGTCTTATGGTTTTACACTTTTAGCAGAAAAACATAATAATAGAAATTTTCACAGGGTCACAATAGGCAATCTTCAACTTGATATGACCTCAATGAGCTCTTAAAAACATAACACGCAATTGTTGGCAAGTAGGACTTGGCCACCTGGGACAGACAGTGACTTACTGAGTGCACCACATGACATTTTGAGGGAATCATATCACACCTGCAAAACTGGGGTATTTCTGTCTATTTAGACTTAAAACACTTAACAACAGTCAAAATGTTGGTGATAATATCCTGAAAGAAATCACACATCATTCAGCTGGTTTGGTGTACTTTGGTGAAGTTTGATCAAACATTTGGCAAAATAGAAAATGTTGTGCATAAAGTACTAATTATAGTAAGACACTTAATGTCACTGCAGACTCATCGTTTGACATCTGAACACCATTTGAAACGTGATATCTAGTGTCCAAAGAATATCTGTGTCAGTTTTGGTAGCATTTGAAGACTTGTGGAGATATAGATGTTAAGTGATTTCACATATTTTAAAAAAATATAGAGTGACGGACTTCTGAATTGGCCACAGTAAGGCAAACTTTTGTCACACAGTGGATATGCTGAAAAAATCAGCTCTGTAGGACCTATGGTGAAATTCATGATTTCAATGATTTTTGGACATTTTGACTGCAATATAGATGAAAATATGAGTATATGCTTATAAACCACTCCTGTTTTTGCTAATCATGACCAAACTTTATACAATGAATTGAACATTACGGTAAAACATTCAAAACCGTGCAGCTAATTTTGAGATATAAACTTTTTGCATTTGTGGCGCCCCCTAGTGGCAGAATATCCCAGGCCTGCACAGCAAAGCTCGGACCTAGCATCTGAACACGTGCACCATGTTTGGTTACAATGGCTTTAGCCAATTTTGATTTATAAAAAATGTAACTTAAAGACAGGTTTAAAAATGTATAATTTCAAAACCGGAATATCAAAAAACTGAAAAAGTACTTTTGTGTCGATTTTTATGCCAATTGCTCAAAATGTGTAGAAGGAGTAGTGACATAACACATTTGGACAAAATTCTAAATGGCAGAAAATGTATCTAGGTACAAATGGGTGGCTCATATAGATAGATTTGTTTGGACGCACAGAATTCAGAAAAAAAGGATTTTGCTATGGCGCCACCATCTGGTCAATCTGTATTTATTTGTTTTAGTAGTGAGATTTCCAACCTATCTGCCAGGTTTGGGAAGTGTAGCCATTACGGTTTCTGAGACCCAGATACTTTTAGTGGCACAAGAAGAAGAAGAATAAAACAAGAATAATCCTAACAAATAAAAATATGGGACCAGAGCAGGAAGATACAGATAATATGGCATCTGTTCTGCAGCGAGACAGCAGTCTCAGTCAAGTTTTTAGCCACACTATGTAAAATACTTCTCCAGAAATATTTAAACAAGCTCACTACAGTTTCTAGGGGATCTTTTGATAGTAGTCAGATGGGAAATCGGTCTGTGGAACAGCTCAAACTGCCGACAGCCAAAATTTCTGACATCCAACAGCCAGATCACTGATAGTTCAGGCAATTAATCCGGCATCCTGACCTCAAACTGAATGCCAAATGACAACCGATCTAGCAGAAATTCGTCCCGATTCTAAAATTAGTTGGGAGCAACCAATCAGGGTTAGTTGGACTTAATCTGCAGTTGCTGTCTAGCTTTAGACAGCATAGGCCACGTATTTAATGAGTCATCTGGCAACTACATTGATAAAGAGACAAGATGCCTCAGGATCTGTCCAATTCAGCTCAGCAGGTGACTGATCCATTACATCGTAAAGTTGCTTCACACTAATTCATCAGAGCAGCACATGACACCGTTGGGGAAAACAAACAATTGGGAAAAGTAGAGGTGACCGGCTAAATCATGGGGGCAGCATCAGCCACCACCTCCACTAACCAATTCCAGGGGATACCCTTAACACTCTTAAAATAGCAGGTTCATTGTACCATGACGAGGACACATTCTAGCCAGTAATTTGCCGTGTTTGATGCAGCTTGTGTTATCAAACCAAAATCCAAATTTTGCACAGTTTGCAGACTTGTAGCAGTTTGATTTGGACTCAACCTGCAACCAAGAGGGTCTACAAAGTCTGGCCCGGACACCCTGTTGGGGTGGGTCCTCAGGGTTTTCAGGGATCAGGTCTGTCTGAAGACCTCTAGCGCAGAGCCTTTTACTGATTGACTTTGACCATTGTAGAGCATGCAGAGTAAAAAAAAGAGATGAGATTTGTCCATCTCTCCAATTTCGTATCATGAGAAAATGCTTCCAGGCGCGTGGATCAGGACCTGGAAGTAGGTCCTGGAGTACTGTGCTCTAACACATATCCTGACGACCTGATGGTTAAGGAAACATGTAGGTTTCTACCAGTGGAGAAGACCCTGATGTATTTCTTTCTCCTCATCTTTGCCTGAGAATCACCCTAAATATACGTGTGTGTATATATCAGCTGTATATCAGCAGTTTGGATTGACTGAATCTGATGCTTCGTGTTGAAATGCAACATCAGTTGTAAGCAACGAATAATGAACACTTCTGGCTCTATAACTGTTTCATACGCCACAGCTTCATTAATAGGTCTGATTTATCCTGTATCTGTGCCTTCTGATAGCATTTTGCTAGCTCTGCCACATCAGTGTTATATGAGTGAGAGACAGCTGAGATGTCAGTGTGCAGAGTGGGAAAGGCTTTTATGTTAGATGTGTATATGACCCGTTACTCACCCACTGCCGTATCCAGTGCCCTGAAGTGCCTTTCTCTGTTCATTTTTTGGTCTTTTTTTTTTCTTAAATTCCCAAACTTATGAAATGACACTGTTGTTGTTCCATCAGCTCTGCATAGAAGATCTTTAGAAACACACTCTCCTGATGTTATGCAGTGAAAGTGCCTGAGTCATTTTGGAGAATGTGAAAGAAATTGCCTTCCGTAAGAAAGAAAATGGGTCATATTAACTTTGATTTGCATAATAGCATGCCACATGTCATCAGTGCTGAGTGTTTCATGCATGTTCAGGGTGATGAGTTTGACTTGTGTTGTGTATTGTGAAACAGTGCGGCTGGTAATCACACCTCAATTTACAAAAGGGCATGATACAAGAGTGTGATCCCAACAAACATGAAGGCTTGATATTCATTGCAATACCTTCATTAATAACATACTCTGCAGCCTTCGATTTGTACACATTTTCACTGGAAGGAAACACATACTTGTTTGAGCTTCTATGTGGACGTAAAATGAAGACATGTTGATTAAAGCAACATTCTCAGTCTGGATGTTAAACACTGGATATTCATTATGCAAAATGTGAACTGTAACAAGTTATCCCTTAGCATTTTGACTCTGTAATATAAACACTGTACTGTCTTTAACTGTATAATGTATATTATGTATATACAGAACACTTTATACAGTATGTGAAATGCTAAATAAAGCAGTAGGATGAATGTACAAATAAGAAGTATGTGTGGGAATTTGAGATGGAGTCATGTTTTTGCTTAGAATTTCAGGGAAATAAACCTCTACAATTAATAACTAAACTTGGAAAAGAGTCAATCATCACAAGTGACTGCATTCAGATAAATAGGTCTTACATGGATAACTGAGTTAGCTTCATTTGATTGATACTGTGACACAACTCTGGATTTTTCAGTTCTTAAAAACTGTCGAAGTCCAGCTGAATTTAAATAGCTTTTTTTGTCTGCCACAGCTACGTATCTGCTCTGTAAATCACTTGTCCTGTGTTCTCCTTTGAGAAAAAAAATCAGAAACCAAGAGGGAGAAATTTATATTTTTATAATTTTTGGTTTCATGAACAGTAATCGTTACCATCGTATCATTAAGGCAGAGCATTGAGGCAGAGCAGACGGTCACACTGAGCCAATCAGGAGCCTGCTACACAACACGAGTCACAGACTGAACAACAGCCCACATTAGCTTCATGCTAAAGTTTGCTTATCTAACTTACAAACATGAACACAGGCTCAATGTCCTCTTAATATGACACATTAAGGAGACCTGTTACGACCGGCCTAGGGGTAAACTGGTGCACAACATAAAGAAAGTGATTCCCTCCTTTTCCCTGCTCCCAAAGATGGTCAGTGCCACAACGGATGCAGTCCAAACAGAAGGGATTTATTCATGTCACAGGGTATAAATGACGTCAGGGAGAGCACAGCCAAAACAACAAACAAAACAATCTATGAAAACCCAACTAAATTACCTAACCCAAAGAAACAGGAAAAGAAATACAGGGATCTTACCTAACTCCCTAACATAAAACAGGAGAAAACAATGGTAGAAACAAAAACAGCTTCTCTCCCCTACAGATACCCGGACTGCTCTTTTAACGGTATTTACATAAACCCAGTAGTTAACACATTAGCACTAAGATATGACTATAAATCCAATGACACAGAATTCAGCACGGCACAGTCTGGTTGGGAGCCAGGCAAAAAGAAGGAGTCACATCAGCCTGGGCAGAGGCCTTTTTAAAGTAGGTGCCATCAGTCTCCCGTCCAATCACCAGCCACCACCTGGAACTGAACATACTAAGAAAAACAGAACATTGAACAGCACCACCCTCAGGCAGGGAGGGACCACACCATCAAAATCAGGCACTCAACACACACATGACCCAGGGTCATAACAGACCTTTCAAAGGGTTTTATGTTCTCAGCAATGTTTTTCCCTCTGTCAAATGTTCAGTGTTTGTTTCCCCTGGGTCATTGTGTTGAAATCACCCACCTACAGCTTGTAGCCTACTGATGTTCTACTTCTTGACACCTACGCCCTCCAATTTGCAGGTGAGACAGTTTTCTTGACTTCAGACATTACTATCTATTGATATCAGTGGCTGAACTGGTTTTTTCCATTCAAACTGCATTTGAAACATCCATCTCCGTTCGTTCTTTTGCAAAGATAGCCCTTACCAATCTGTTACAATGTTAGCTCTGGAATGGTACAACGTCATTTTACCAGGTTCAGCTTATCATGATCGTTTATTCATTTGTTTATTTATTGGGATCCCCATTAGCTGTGCCCTAAAGCACAGCTAGTCTTCCTGGGGTCCACATGTGTGGACACGATCGCATGAGTCTCTTTTAAACCATCATCTGAAACTCAATGATAAACTCATGGTTATCAGTGGATGGAGCCACACGACTCATACATTTATAAATGAAGTCAGAAGAATATCGCCTAACCCAAAGTTAAATAAGGCACATTAGAACGTACAATCATGGTTTTCAAGTAAACTACTTTTTTTTTGTTCCTGGGAGATAAAACGTTTTTTTTTTTCTTTTGTCAAACTTCATCATCGTCGCAGCTCTGGCTCTCTGCATGATGGATCAGACCGACCGATCATTTGAAAAAACGAAAACATTTGAAACTAAAAGTTACATTTTGATCTTGAACTTTGAAAAATACAACAATGTATTCCAAATAAAAATAAGTGTAGGAAAAGTTTTTCAGTTTAAATTTGATTCAGTTCTGGAATTCTTTTGAATAAATCATTTATTTTCATTTTTCACTTTCATATTCATTTTGATATTTGAGGTCTTATATTTTTACAGTTTTGGATGGTACTTTTTCAGTTTGAGGGGTGAATTCACAAAGAATGGATTGCGGCCGCTGATAGCACCATGAATTGCACATCACTTGCAACCGCTATGTGCCCCGTCTCAAGGTCCCATTCACAAAAGATATTGCACTAATGATGTCGCAGCGCAAACACGCCCATAAAGGTTTGCAGCTGAGTGCAATTATCCATGTGGCAAAGTATAAATGGTGGCTTTGCACCAAGAACACAGCACACTGGACAATGGCAGAGAGGAGGAGGAAACTGACATTTTCAGTCCTGGCCGCTGAGGTGCAGAGGCATTCCTCAAAACCTCAGGCAAATGTGACAGAGAGAAACCATATTTGGGATTTGATCTGTTGGTGTCTGAACAAGTTCTTGGCCTGGAGGGAATTGACACAGATGAGTGTCTTTTACAGGACTCTGAAGGTATGTGTATTGTTTTCATTTGTTTAACTGGGGTTAGTTTGTCTAAAAATATAACTTATTTAAATCTGCCACAAGTTTTTAGATCAGCCGATGCCTGGTCCTTCCTCTAATATTGAGACTGTGGTCACCCAAAATCTGGAGGACACCCCGCCATCCCACCTCCAACCATCCACCTCAGTGCCCAGCCAAAATTTGGACATTCCAGCCCCCTCAGTGCCTGTGAATCATGAAGAGCAACTCCTCTCTGTCGAACAGCAAAACCAAACGTCTGCACAGGAAAAATATGCTTCCCAATTAAAGGGTCCAACAACTGAACTGAGATCCATGCATCAAGAACTTAAGCCAATAGCCAGCAGCTCACGTCAGCTAGTCAGTGCTCTGGCAGGCTTAAACAGAAACATCTCCGGCTTGAGATCTCAAATGCAGGCCAGCCACAGCAAAATGATGGAGGTCATGGGTCGAATCGCTTCTGCGCTTGAGGCCAGTGTGTCGGTTATGAGGGGTGAGAGTCAGCCTGAGCCGGAGGCTGTCAGGAGGGGTTTGCCAGAATGCCTGAGAGCAAAGGGGAAAATGTAAGCCCAGGACATGGGAAAGGGAAGAAATAACTTGTTTATTCGTTTATGTAATAGGCCTAACCTTGCTTTTCATTCTTTTTATTCTCATTTTTTTTCTCATGTATTTTCCAAACTGACATGCTGGGAAGCTTTTTTCATTTATTTTTCATGACACAACTATTGCACCCTGTCACTGCATCCTCTAAAAAAATGAATGGGTTTGAGGGGAGCTGCCCATGGTCCTGAATCTTCAGGCCACATAAGGCCCACTGTGCTAACTAGTGAGATGAGGATAGTGAATTGTGTTGAACTGTGTTAATGTTCATATTCCTATTCCTATTGTGTACTGTCCAAATATTTGGACAATCTGTATTTTGATGCTTTGGCAAGATTGTATTTGAAATGTTCATGCCAATAAAGTCAAATGTCAAAATATTATTTACAGACTGTATTTATAGACAGTTTCATTTCTTAGGTCACACAAAGGTGGAATTGTTGTAGAGATCTTTGCAAGGTCAGAACAGGCGTACTGAAAACAGCATACTATTGGAAATAAAGTTGAATGAGGTTTTGTCTGACATGCCTGCCCTCGTCTACTTACAAATGAGGCAGTGGGGCAGGTGGCTGCTCTTCATCTGGTTCTGAGTCTTGATCATTTTCGTGCTCCTCAAGACACAGACCAGCTCTCATGGCTATGTTGTGAAGGATGCAGCACACGACTATAATCTGGCAAGCTTTGCATGGACTATACAGCATTGCTCCACTGCTAAGATCCAGACATCTAAATCTGCTTTTTAGACAGGTGCACTCAATCACACCACCTGTTTAGATGTGTGCCCGGTTGTAAGCTGCTTCCCCGTCATTTGTTGGATTGCGCAGTCATTACCCATGGTTGCAGTTGGTAGCTGCTGTCACCTATAATAGGAAAAGCACATATTTGTTCCCACACCTTTGCAATCAATATTACAGCACAAACGTTTTCTTACCCAGTAGCCAGGGGTTGTCATCCATGTTTTGCACCATTCTGTACAGACTCCTGTTCCTGTAGCTGTCATGCACAAACTCGGGGAGTTTGGCAGCCACATTCGTGATGATGTTATTGGCGTTGCAAACTACCTGGACGTTGAATACGTATGCTTCCTATTTCTAAAAACATTTTTGTTGTCCCGTGGTGGTACTAGAGGGACGTGTGTACAGTCAATAGCGCCCACAACATTGGGGAAGCCAGCAACATTACAGAATTCTGGCTTTGTCCCCTCAATTTCCCATCTGTTTTGGGGAAATCTGATGTATCTCACCACTCTACAAGCAATGGGTGGTACAACATCCCACATGGCCCTGCTGATGGATGGGTGTGACAGCCCAGAGGCACCTGCCATAGGTGTCTGGAAGGAGCCAGACACAAGAATTATTATAATTACCTCTGGTGTTTGTGAGTTGAGTTTTTTGCAATGAGGCTCATTTGAATAAAAAGGGGACAATTTTGCACCAAATGTCTGCATATTCTACATCATTTAAATATGTGCAAATAGCACCAGAGCACTGAGACGCTATTTGCTTGGCAGTGCAGTTAGGGGTGCATTTCACCCTTTGTGGGTGCTTTGAGAATTACACGGCTTTTTGTCTTATTTGTGCAGGTTTTGGGCCTTGATCTGGCATGGGGGATGTGGCATCAACTGAGAGGGGCATGGAATCATGAGTGACAGCATAACAAAGAAGGCTGAGGACCTTCCTCAATCACGTTGCCCTCAGGAAACATAGGTACTGTGAGAAGTATGACTCAACACTTCCTATACACCATATTCAAGTGATTGGCAGTGAAAAACTGATGCCAGTGACAATGTTCTGTTTAGCAAGCTGTTTTAGGCCACACTTGGCACCAATCGCAGTATAAGAGCAATGAGATTGTGCAGTTCAACAGCCACACTTTAAGGTTGGACTGAAGTAGTTCAATTCAATTCAATTCAGTTTTATTTATATAGCACCATATCATAACAAAGTTATCTCAGGGCACTTTTTCATATAGAGCAGGTCTAGACCGACACTTTATACAAAGCTGATTCTGTAACAAGACGAGGTAAACCTATGGCATGCTGGGGCGCAATATAGCCATTATGGTGAAGGCTTTGCTCAGTAGTACTGAATAGTTTGCTCAATTTGTTCATTAGTTACGTTGAACATACAGTAGCGAGTCAAATCTAACTGAAGTAGACAAACTTCAAATAAAGTTCAGTCAGTGACTGTTGAGTTATGAGCTGCTAGTTAAGCTGGACTTTTGTGAAGTCAAAAGTCTGATCCCTCATGCACTATGCTACCTAATTATTATAGCTTTTACTGAAATGTTAGTCCCACTCAGGATCAGCACTGATCTTGGTTTTAATGTGATCCACCACAGATGTGTTGAGATCAAATCAGGAGCAGTGATGTACAGAAACACTACAATGTTCCAAACAGACAGAAACTCATCGTGGGGCTTTTTTGCAGTTTCACCCTGGTTTTGAGTGTTCTCATTCAACTACTTGACACATACAGATGCTTTGATTCATTACTTGTAGCTGGACGTTAATTGCACTGTTTTTATTAAAAAAGAAGTATTTGGTGTGATTTTGGCCATTGTGCTATTGTGATTTTCATACTAAGCATATAAACTGAAAAAAAACCTGTTTTGACTTGTAAATCACTTCTCAGAGACTTGAGAAAATACTTAAAAACAGTGAATTACGAGACATCACCAAACTCCATGTACTAATAAGAATGATAAAGGTGTAATTTGTCCTGTCTGTACACTCCCACACAGTCCTGAGAAGAGATCTAATCAACTAAACTCATTGAAATCATTCATATGGGTTTAGGATGGGTGTGCATGGCCTTTAAAGAGACCACAGGGGCTAGGACTTAACAGTGAGCCAAAGATACGACTCTGGTCTCCACTGCCAATCAAGGAATTAAACCTGATCAATGCCTTCCTGCCTTCGCCCTTCATGTTGTAAAACCTGCTCTGATGTTTTACACCATCGTTACATGTTGAGCAGCAGTCGAGGCAGAAATACAAAAAACAAAATAAAAAAAACATAATTTTGAGGCTACAGCAGAGTTATGGTCTTTACTTTTTGGACTTTATAATGGACAGTCTGAGGCTACAGACTGTTTTTTCTTCTTGCAATAAATATTTTTACGTTAAAGAAATGGTGAATTGTGGGAGAAAATAGTGATCTCAATTCTGAGAGAAAAAAATTGTGCAGCCCAACTCATGTTGCCTTTATTTTCAAACAGGAGCGTACTGTTATTCAAAATAACTTCATCCAACATTAACATATTAAACCTTCAACTGCAGAACCAAGTCAGGTGGATGAGAATTCACGGGATGATTTTACCTGGCTAAGATCACATCTAGATGAAATAAATCCAACAACCCTGCAGAAAATCTAAACTTCAACTAGTTTGTGCTGTTGTGTTGGACTGCATTGCAGGTGCACCTGATCATGTATCTCTCTTAACAAAATGTACATACCAATCACATCAAGTAGGCCTACATCAACCTTTATTTGGTATATTGATATATATGAAAATTATAAGGCCACTGGAATTTGTTGAAAGGAAAAAGAAAAATAGTGTTTCTCCAGGTAGAAGTTAACAAGTATAACAAGCCTGCATTAAGCAGAACACATGAAACATGTTCCCAGCTCTGTGGTTGGGCACATGCTCATCACTTGCTGTGTGTGCAGTAATCTTTCATCCAACCCAGACCCTCCTTTGTGGAGCCTAGAGAGAACAGAGATGAAGATTAACATGTATGTTTTCTAAATGGGTTTCATAGTATATCCATTATAAACAGCCCTGACCTTGTGGCTTGTATTCACAGCCGATGTATCCCTGGTACCCGAGGTTCTCCAGTTTGTTGAATATGTAGCTGTAGTTGAGCTCTCCGGCGCTGTCAGGCTCATTCCTGCCTGGAACCTGAGCGATCTGAACATGACCTGGGAAAGACCACAAGACTTCTTCTCTGACTGCTGCTGTGTTTTTCATCTTTATTACCTCCAGAGGCTTGACTGAGCATGCTCTTTAGTCAACAACCCTCTGCTTCACATCATCACAGTTGCACACATGTATTGTTAGTAGCTGAAGACACACAATCTGCTACGACTACAGTTCCATGACTTCCCTGACTAAATGCATGCGAGATGTTTGCACAAAATCAAGCAGGTTGTTCAATTCTTGTTCCTCTAATGATTCTTGCAAATCTAAATTTAGTACATTCCAAAATGTCTGTCAGATATCAAAGTCTGACTAAAAACCCCTGAGTGTTTAATGACTTCATGAGATGGAGGGTGAGGAAACAGCCTGAGTTTGCCACGTCTCTTATCCTACCTCGTCCCCATCTTATTTAATGAATTATCTTTGTCATCAACACAGGCTGAGGTCGCCACAACAACAAAAGCTGCCAGAAAGAGGTGAATGACATGGTAATACGTAAATTAATAACTGCCAGTTGGTGAAACTCTCCATCGTCTCGATGCCTCGCCAAGATTGGGAGAATACACGACTTTCTTTTGTTTTTGTTAAGAAGCATTAAAAGCAAGGTATTATCAATGCTGCCAAAAAATAGATGCACACAAATTCATGTTTTAACTTAATGCACACAAACGTTCACATTTTCACCTGGACAGAATTTTGATTCTGGTGAACATAGTGGAGCATTTAGAAGCTAAAGAGCCAGATATTTCCCTCAGGAGTTGGTGGAGACCAAAAACAGAGAGGAGAGTGAATCATAATTCCTGCCCTGCTGACGATCCCTAAACCCTGAGTATGGATACTGGGGGTACCCCCATAATGGAAACCAAGTTTATTCTAGGGACTCAGAGAAATATAGGGGATAGAAGAAGCAACAAGAGGTTACAGTGAAAGAATAAGTCAAAGTGAGGAGAGGGGGCAGCGTTGGCGGGTGCCTCTAGAGATATGAAACATGGCAGTCACGCGGCCACGGCTGAAGGATTTGAGTACAATATTTTTATAATTTTTATCTTATTAGGATCAAAGCCAATTTTTTACAGCACATGGTGTACTGAATTATCATTAGACAGCCATTCTGTATTCATTTGTATGACTATCTGTATTTGTAGGTTGTGTTAATTGTATTTCCAATCTATCACTGTTTTATCTCACATCTTACTCACCAATCATGGGGAAATACTTGTGTATGTTTTGTGTCAGGTTTCCATCCATTATTTGCCAGTGAAAGACGTCCTGAAACAGTTGAGACATCTGTTAAGTCAAGAGCTTCATCATATTCTTTGCTTTTTTATTTTCAAGTTAAGACACATTTCCAAAGCACCCACCATTTGCAGCTTGATATTTTGCTTTCCAACATTCTCCAGTATTGCAGCCGCTACAGACACAAAGATGAAGATGAGCTGAAACATAACTCATGGCAGGTAGCCAGACAGACATGTTCTATGCCAGACAGGAGGCGTGGTAGAAATAAGACACCTTTATCAAACACTGGCGTACTTATACTGTACAGCATCAAAACTGCTGAGCACACTATTACAACATGACACACCTCGTTCTGTCTGAATCCATTACATTCCAATTTATGATCATGTTTAAAATTAAATGACAGAACGTGCCATGCACTTACATCAATGGACTTATTACAAAATCTGCTACTGGTGGTAAAATAACTTGTGTGTCATACTGTATGTCCTACCAGAAGTGGAAGACCATGAAGACATCTCATCAGACATGCTCATTTTATCTCAGTCAAACACACATCCAATATGGCAACCAAAAGGTCAAAGGTTGTTGGTCAAAAGGTCAAAGGTTGTTGGTCAAAAGGTCAAAGGTTGACTGCTACTAGAAATGATACCGCTGGTGAGTACGAAGACTAAACTTACAGATAATCCAATATGGTATGAATGCTGCCTCAAAATGGTCTACCTTTAAAATTAATTAATGCAAGTTTAGATTTTCTTTGTATATTCAAAGTTTGGCTGGCCCTCCACCAATCTCACCCACAACTAAATCTAAAATCTGGGATGCATCAAAATGTTGGGATTTTGCAGATATAACAATAAAACTGTAAAGCTAACTAATCAGTGTATTGTTCCATGTCACTAGTCAAGAGTCTTGTCTTGAGAGTTGTACATGCTGGTTAGGGACTGTGTAGTCTCAATGGGACACCATGTCTTACCCTGATGAGGAGAGTCCAGAAAATAGCTGGGATCTGTAATCCTTGTGTTGATTGGTTCAATCAAACCAGTGATTCCTTCCTGTGAGGAACAGTGACATTTCACAACATGCTGATTCACACTGGGAGCATCCAATTACAATTAGGAAGTATTTTTTTCAGGGTGGTGTGATGTTAAACTGATCTAATCCACCCTATAGATAATGCAACCGACAATGTATTATTATAGATAATAAATCAGATTATGATATGACATTAACACATTGTATCTTGTTTGTTTAATTCGTACATAACAGAAATGGAAAAACTACAATTTGTGGCTGTCAGGATGGCCAAGTGGTTAAGAAGCATAACCCATTCTCTGTCCCTCATCTTCATTTCCTCTCTGCCGCTCTACTGTGACACATCTAATGAAGGCAAAATGCCAAAACATTATCTTACACAAAACAAATTGTGGTTTTAGGGGAAGTTACGTGCTGGAACTATTTCTGGAACTATTTCTTGACAAAGTGCTGGTGCTGTGACTGTGTGCAGCTTCCTGAAGTCTTGGCGTCATGGTGGGTTGCCAGGTTTGGTACCTGAGGCGTCTGTAGAGACCAAAACCAAAACCTGAAAAGCAGACTCCATTCCTTTACAAATAAATGAACTTCATTATTATTATCACTTTTTTTCTGGAAATTCCATATATTTGATAAGGTGAATAGCTGTGTGTCTTCTGTAGACCGGGTGATGTATGAGCAAATTTTCGATTATATATATACATGCTATTAACTTAGCACAAATTAGGAATTGGTACTCATGAATTAGTTTTTTCCCCTGAAACTAGTATATTGTAGACTATATACAGTATCTTGTACTTTATTAAATTCCTTATTAAATTAAATGTCAGTTGAATCATGTTTAAATATCTTCCAGTTGTTTTAATCTTACGTATATCCTACTTTTTCTTTGCAGTCTCCCACTATATTTCTGCAGACATCCAGTTTCACCACATGCATACAGCTGAGCATTGTTGTTATGTTGGACGAAAAGGTCACCCACCTTGGAGAGGATATCAGCAGCATAGTTTAGGTTCTGCACAAAGATGGCTTCCATCTCCTTGGCAACCGCTGTTCTGTGAGAGCCCGCAGGAACCCTCCCTGCCATCAGGTGGATCCTGATAAATTCATGCCAAATACTTCATACACAAATGCAAATTTGAAAAGGTGAAAACCTGTTTTATATCCTTCACAACTATATGGACTCTTACATAAAGACTGTTTCCTCAAAAGCTCTCTAGACATATGAACTGTCTGCATTATTCTATTTTATCATTTCATTCTATTTATTTTTCCATATGTCTACCCCTGGCAGTGTTCAGCTTCATGTTGTAATGTACTGTGTGTTTACTGTGTGTTGTTATGCTCCTTATTGTTGCACAAAAAAGGAGGATTGTGACAATGGAATATGAAAGACAACACACTGCTTCCACTAGGGCTGGATAAAAAACTATTTTACCAGTAATTGCAATTTTTATTTGAATCATCCAATATCGATTCTTAAAATGATCTTGCATTTGCACCTCTTCATATACATCTGCGCTTGTTGTTACTTGTTGTAAGTGGTTCCATTAGGGCTGCACAAAAAAGTTGTTACAAGTTGTTACACTTGTATGAAGTACATTTATGCTTGTTGTCGTCTCCATTTCGAACCCGCCTCCTGAGAGGAATTGAAGTCCTCACAGTGCCTTGTTGAGATTTGGGAGGTGTGTGTGTTGGCTCTACAGTTATCCATACACCTTCTTCTTCTTCTCTGTGGAGGTTCGCAAAGACATTTACGTGTCTTACACACTGGCTAACCACGGCTCTACAGGGAAATAGAACCCCCCCCCCCCCGGAGGTGGAGACATACTAACTCACTGCTCTGCAGAGCGGCTGATTGCATTCCTACTCTAAACACAGTGCAGCCTTTTGGCCTAAATGAAAAAGTGAATTTGTCATGTTTCTTCTCATTTATTACACTTTATTTATAGAACTGTAAGATATATATCCGTGTTCTTTTGTTTTATGATTTTAGTGCATGGGGTGCTGGTTAGGGACATTTGCTATGGCAAGTCTTAGAAGTCCCGGGCTTAAAACTTTGCTGTTTGCCACTGCCATTTATGAAATTAAATCTGGGGCTATTCATCCATATCTTTGACTGGACTGTAACTTTCTTTTCTATTTCTTCAGTTTTATTCCATTTTACCTTATTTTTATCTTCTATATTATTTTTATTATTTTTTTAAAATCTCATTTATATTCTTTTTATATTGCCTTGTGTATTCTTCGTATAAAGCACATTGAATTAGCTTTTTGTGGAAAGGTGTCATACAAATAAACTTGCTTTGTCTTGCCTTTAGTATGCACAAACAAATGTCATACTCCACACTTAAATTTTCAAGGTGGAGGTTTGGGAGTAAAACAATACAAGTTATCCACTGATCTTTCCTCACTTTTTGCAGTCCAAAGCTCTTGCATACTTCAAAGCCAGATCCAGACCCTGTCTGAACTCTGCCTCTCTTCCAGGGACTGCTCCAAGACCAAGATCACCTGCCTTTACATCTCCTGTAACACACACATCTTATCATTACCACCACCATCATCCGCTAACTATTACTAGCATTAGAGCATCAGTACTGTCTGGGTGAAATGAATAGCTGATGACTGAACTTCAGTGTAGCCCATGCTGGTGTTGACAGGCTTTAGTTTACCTGGCGGGGTGTTGATGAGGATCACCTCCACTCCTGCAGCCTCTCTGGTCCTCTGAAGCTCCTGCAGGTCGGAGTCGTAGAGCCAGGCTGCCTCCACAGCCTGAAAGCCAGCCGAGGCAGCCGCGTATATTCTCTGACTAAAGTCTGGAAGCTCCGTGAACAGCCAGGAAATATTCGCACAGAACTTAAGCGGAGCCATCCTGGTTTAAGTGTAGAAGCCAACGACCCTGCGTTTGTCTGTGTGCTGCTGTTCTTTGACCCTGCTAACAGCCAGTGGCGTTAAGCTAGATACAGTTAGCCAGTGTTAGAGCGGAAGAAGGACGGGTGAACCATATATATAAAACTTCCACAACAAAACTGTAAACGCAACTTGTCATTCTGATGCAGTTGTTCTGTTATGACAGATACAAAGCGTAAACTCTAATCAAATTAATGTACAGCCACTTATATTAACCAGTTTTAGGAAAAAGCTTAAATTAGGTGAATGATGGTAGCTTAGCAATGCTGGGGAAAGGACTTTAAAGTAGTTGTGTTTATTTTCACTTACTTACATTCATCTTGTAGTTATGCTATATTAATTAATATAATTGTATAATTGTCATTGTTTGCAAAACGTTTTATTTTGAAACTATCAACAGAAGTAGCACGTTTCACAGTGTCTAACCTGACGCTGTGGAGAGTTTTGTTATTGTCACATGACTGGTAGCATGCTTCCTGGCCTGTGAAATGCGCAGGCGCAGGGACTAGCGATGCATTACAGTCACAGCATTACCGTTTTTCATACAGGGTCGTCTTGAAGTTTTGGGCTTTAATACTCCAGGCAAAATAATGCATTCAATATTAATAATATTAAATAATTTACAAAAAAAAAGCCCCACAGTATCTAGATTGCTCCTCCAAAATCCAAACATTAATTCAATATATATATATATATATATATACATATATATTGAATTAATGTTTGGATATATATATATATATGATTAAAAATTGTGTGTCAACAAAAAAATATTTTTGAAATATGTACACTACCAATCACAGCAAAATAATACATGATTATTTTTAATGCAGTTCCCACAGGTTATTAACACTGTTAGCTCTACAAGCATGTTTACTGAAGATCTTGATATTCAAAATAAACCATGCACTAATATCAGAAATGCTTTGAACTATGTTACATTTCCTGCAGTCTTCTATACTTGGTGATATACAATGTAAAAAGGATGTTGTATTCAATATAAAGGCTGTCTTAGTAATACCTTAAGTTTAAGTTATTTGTTATATGCACGACAATTACAGTGACGCTGTCCTTGACAGTGAAATTCTTGTTCTCAGGCCCCTCCAATAATGTTCATACAAAAATGTACTTCATGTAGTAAATGAGAAATGAGAAAAAGATGTTGTCTTGCTGATTTTATGGTGTTGGTGTGGTGAGTCCAGGTCAGGTCCTCTCTCTGTCGCTTCCTGTGGTCCACAGTCAGCTCCTTTGTTTTGCTGATGTTGAGATGGAGGTTGTTGTCCTGGCACCAAGATATCAGGGCTCTGACCTCCTCTCTGTAGGCCGTCTCTTTGTCGCCGGTGATCAGCCCGATGAAGGTTGTGTCATCAGCAAACTTGATGATGGTGTTCGAGCTGTGGGTGGCCACGCAGTCGTGTGTGAACAGGGACAACAGGAGAAGGCTGAGTACACAGCCCTGAGGGGCGCTGGTGTTGAGAGTCAGGGTGGAGGATGTGGTGCTGCCTATCCGCACAGCCTGTATCTGCCCATCAGGAAGTTCAGGATCCAATCACAGAGGGTGGTGTTGAGCCCAAGGTGACGAACTTTGAGGGCACAATGGTGTTAAATGCTGAACTATAGTCAATGAACAGCATTCTCACATATGTGTTCCTCTGGTCCAGGTGAGAGAGGGCCGTGTGGAGGGCTATGGCAATGGTGTTGTCTGTTGATCTCTTTGGTCTGTATGCAAATTGTAGTGGGTCCAGTTAGTCAGGGAGGGAGGAGGTGATGAGGGTTTTGACTAACTGCTCGAAGCACTTCATGATGGTGGAGGTGAGTACTACTGGGCGGTAGTCATTCAGACAGAGGGTTTTGGACTTTATGGGGACAGGGACAATGGTGGTCTTTCTGAAACATGTGGGAACTACAGACTCGAGCAGTGACATGTTTAAAATGTCTGTGAAGACCTGATCTGCACACACCTTGAGAGCTCAGCCAGGGATGCCATCAGGTCCAGGTGCCTTGGATTAGTCCTTTTGAAGGATCTGCACACATCTGCCCTGGATATGACTAGTGGGCAGGGGGGCTGCACCTTTTGTACCTCCTCAGCCAGGGAGTTGTTCTCAAAGCATGCTTAGAAGGTGTTCAGTTCTTCTGGGAGAGATGCAAACATTATCTCAGCATTACTGGTTTTCCCTATGTAGTCTGTAATGTTTCTTTGTCACTGTTTTGTCTCTTAATACTGCTAATAGCTCTCCGGAGCGCATGCATGGACTTCCTGTACTCCTCCAAATCACCTGAGTTGTAGGCGTCGGTCCATGCTTTAAGTTTGGCACGGACTTCCCCGTTAACCCAGGGCTTCTGATTCGAGAATGTCTGTGCAGTAATCCTTGGTACAACGTCACTGATACATTTGCCGATGTAGCCAATGACTCCGTCTGTGTATGTGTTACACAGTCTATAGGCAGGCAGAAGCAGAACTGAGATATGATCTGATTTGCCAAAAGGGGGGCAAGGAAACACTTTTTTATTTATTTCTTCACTGTGCTTATACTCATTTATTTCAGGAAGATATGTAGAGTTTTATTAACAGAATAATGGGTTCTAATGTGCAGAGTGATGTATATGATGTGATGTACCTTGTGGTTTATCAGGTGAAATGTATTTTCCTACATAATTCAGTTACTGATCATTCTCAGTACATTTCTGTTCCACAGCTCTATTTGAGCTAGCTAATAAAGCCAGTTCATTCATTTTAATGCAAAATTGTTAGTTGATACTAGTTACTGTTTTCTGTGATTCAGTACCTGAAACTGTATTCCACATTTTATTACAGCAGTGCTCTTATTTTAAGACTATGACAAAATATGTGCAAATGTATAATTTTTAGACTGTATAATAATTCTATCTATGTATCCTAACCTTTCTCTAATATAGAATGGACAAGGAGAAATGTGCATTAGTGTATGTAAATGATCAAATGTAATAACAAATAAAAAATGTAAATTAAAAACACAAAATGCATGACACTAAGTTACATAAAAAAGTCAAAATAGAAACAGAGAAATGGTAGATTTTTATCAAATGATACTATACAATGTAATTAATAATACATTAGGTTCACCATTGTTTTTCTGCTTCCATGCAGTTCAATGGACCACAATATCACATGTCCATTATTTTGGGAATCACAGCAACCACTACTGCATTACGATCAAGGGCTGACTCAAATTACTTGTAATTATTTAAAAGGAAAATCCACCAGAGAACAGTTTACAAGCTCATCATTATCTTTTGCAGTTTAGTCAACAGCAGCAGACAGGAAGTGTCCTGAAGCAAGATGCAAACAAGATACTGACCAATGAGGTCAAAGTAATTTTAATCCATGAGGTCAAACAGTTTGACTCCATCGTGTCTGTCTGAACTAATGTTCCATTTCTGTAGCTGTCATGTGGACTGCTAACATAATGCATTTGGTGTTGTTGCTACAGCTTTTTAACATCTATAATTAATTACCATGTATTCATTTTGACATGGAGTTATTATACTGCAAACAGTGAAATAGACATCTGCATCTGCACTTAATTTTTCAGATTTAGAGCAATCAGATTTAATGGAAAATCTAGCTGTTTTCTTTAATCTTTAAAAACAGCTCACAAATATGGAGTTTCATTTTCATTTAAAATGGTACCTACAACACAACCTGAAACAACTCATCATTGTAGTATGTTATGCAAAAGTGGAATTAGTATATTTGTTGCAATTCTGTGCAGCGTAACCAGCTATAGTGTAAGCTACTAGACACGTTTGGTGACACAGGTTTGGTTTTGGTCTCTGTACAGGCCTCATTCAACCTCATTACGAAAAGACTAAAGGAAGTCACTGCATCCAGGTGTTGTTTGCCAAGAAACAGTCCCAGCACATAATTCACCCTAAAATCACAAATTCTGTTTGTGTATAGATTAAACAAACCAGATACAGCATGTTAATTAATGAGCTTCAGAGGTGTTGGTAGGTGTACTTTTTAATTCTGGACAGAGCCAGGCTAGCTGTTTCCCCCTGCTTTCAGTTTTTATGCTAAGCTAGGCTAACCACATCCTGACTCCAGCTCTGTACTTAGATTAGATTCAACTTTATATTCATTGCACAGAGTACAAGTACTGAGATAACGAAATGCTGCTTAGCATCTAACCAGAAGTGCAAACATGTATGGAGGTAATACTGTATATAAATAACAATGAGGGATAGATGTGAATACATACATTCAGCAAGGTGACAGCTGAAGGGGAGAAGCTGTTCCTGAGCCTGCTGATCGTGGAACGCAGATTCCTGTAGTGCCTCCCAGAGGAATCTTTTCATCTGACAAAATCAAAGTCAGGTGCCAAAATGAACACTACTCATCTCATTCTTGGAAAGAAAGCAAATACATGTATTTTCCAAAATGTGTTTTAACATCTTCTCTAACAGAATTCCCTGTTTGCACCAGTCCACACAGCCATTGATTTGGGGGTGTCATAACTATTCTGCCTACAGTGTTGGGCTGCTTTCAGACAGAATCAGGCGTTGCGGTGATTCAACGCTGTTTGTGCGGCGGCGTGGGGGTGTCACATACTACAGCAATCCCAGCTTGAAGACGATACAAGCCAAGCAACTACACAGCGATTCATGTGTTTGTACTCGTTCCTGGCAGGGTTGAACAGTTGATGTACAATCGATCAGTCTCTCTTCTATCTTCGCAGTTGCTCACTAAACAGTAAAACAATCTTCACCTGGGCGTCTGCTGGTCTGATTGCCAGTGTGATTGGCTGCCACAGCGTGATGTCAGATTGCCTTTCTCCAAAAGCTGATTCTGTTCTTTTCGCCACAGGCCGCTGCGTTTTTTTCGGCACCCCCTGCAGCCCACACCGCCGCAGCCTGAACGCAGTACCCCAGTTCAAATGAATGGGAAAATCTGTGTTTTCGCCGCAGCGCCTGATTCTAATCTATCTGAATGTAGCCTTAAGCTTTGACAGCCATTTCTGTCTGCCACCACTAGAAGTTGCCAGCGATTTTCAAATCCTGCTCATCCAACTGATTCCATCAAGTTCTTTCTGGAACTTGTCTGCCTGTCAGTCTACCACTTTGGTCCAGACTGAAATATCTCAACTATTGGATGGATTGCCATAATTATTCCTCTTGCACCACCAGAAGGTCAAAGTTTTAACTTATCCTGTGAAATATCTCAACACGTATACAATTCCTCTAGCGCCAACCTCAAGATGATTGTAATCACTTTGGTGATCCTCTGGCTTTCACCATCATCAAATCAACATTTCAATTCATCTTATATCTTTCTTTAACTTTGTGTCTGGTGCTAATTAGCAAATGTTAGCATGTTAACACTCTGGTGAACATGGTAAACATTATCTGCTTAGCATGTTAACATGTTACCATTGTCATTGTGAGCATGTTAGCATGTTGAGGTTAGCATTTAGCTATACAGCAGTACAGCTTAACAGGCTGCTAGCATGGCTGTAGAATCTTAGTCATGAATCTCTAGATAAATTGATTTGTTGCTTTGTGCCTTGACTTGATTTAAGCCCATTTTAGACTCTCCCCTGACCTAAAATGTGATCGGTAATGGAATAATCACAGATTCAACCTAAGTGGTCAAGACTACAATTATAACACAGCTTAAGAGTGTAAAAGCCATAATAGCACCACGAGAAGCCATGCTGCCTCTTACACCCAACTAGTAACCAACTGATTGACTAAATCAGTCTGATAGCACCCAGCTCTGGGCACTAATGAACTCATTCTGATAGTAACACGTTACCTAGATCAGGGAGCATTTCACTTGCTTAATTTCACAATGACAGGGTGGTATCCAACCAAGATCAGTGTCTCCCCTGGGTGTGGACGTGTGTGCTCAGACATCCACCTGTTTTTAATGAGGCCACCAGCAGGCCAGATGGCAGGATTTCCATGGGGGGGGGGCAGGAAATTGAAAAGTCCTCATATGTCTGTACACTTACAAGCCTACACTTGGTTGACAGACCCAGACAGGACATTATATTGATTTATTTTTTTCAGGCTGATGTTTTTACTGACAGCTACCAAATGCTGATGGATGTTTCAGTTACTGCAGGAGGGAATGAGGACAGTGAGGGTCACATGAAGGGAAACACTATTCTGTGTTTAAGGTGAGATTTTGTTCTTTGTGGTATTCTATTCTATGTATAAAGATACTTAAACACATTTTACCTAGAGTCACTATGAAACAAGAAGCCCTTAAAATACCCCTAATTAATCCTTAATTTATCCCTTTAAACATATCACAACATATAACACCTAAATTAAGGTGTTTGGTATCATGGCCATTAATTATCAATTTAAGGTGTTTTTAAGGTATGTGAGGGGTTTTGAAAGGGCCAAAATGAAACCCCATAAAACCTGTTACATATCAAACCCCTTAATTGACTAATTGAGCAGATTTTAAGGAGTACATGACTTCCTCCTTAATTAACAATTTGACATATCAAAGGATTAAAAGTTTATTTCTTAATTAATAAAAAAACATACTCAATTTACCCCTGAAAACACAATAAACAATTTTATTCACATTAAGGTATGTAGGAAATCGATTTTATGTGATTTGTTATATTGTAAAGTTTTTTTTTACCCCTTAAAACCCCATTACACTGTGCAGAAAACCTATTAAAATACCTTAATATATTACAATTTATTAATTAATCCATTACTTCACCTGTTAAAATCCAATTAAAAACAACTGTTAAGGTTAATAATTAAGGGATTCAATTTCAGTGGGTGTTGCTCATGAGGCATTATAAGGCATCATGACTGAATTATCAGTACCAGGTAAAAAAAAAAAATGATGACAAAATAATTAAATATTGATTTTAAATGATGTTGAAAGTTGTAAGTTTGATTATTTAAAAAATAATGAGACACCACACCTGCAATTATTTGTTTCAGTTTTTACATATATTAGGAACACTTGGGCACCTGTGTTAATCACACAAGTGCACACGAACTGTGTGGGCGTGTCAAAGTGCACCTGCTATTTTGGTTCATGTATGTGCCGCAGCACAAAGTGCAAAACGGTTGAGTGCCATGGAATACAAGGTGTGATGATAAATAAATACACTGGCTGACAGTCATATCACTGGTCTCATCACTCTGAAACACCTGTGCCAATCACAGAGAGGCACGACAACAACAGCTCAACTAATGGAAAGACACTTCTTCAGGAAATTGTGTTGTTGTCTGGATAGTACACAACACCACAGATCTGCAGCCAGAGGCAGATTGTGTTGGTTTTTTTATACTTATTTAGTTAAAGGATGACAGAAACAAAAAAATAATATTTCTGATTCATGATCAAATCAATCTGAAGCAGTTCAGTTTTAATTCTACTGTGCCTCATGTCATAATTGGCCATATCATATCGTAATTCATCTGACAGCAGCATCTGCATCGTGACACATTTAAAGAATAAAACATGAAACCTTAAGCCTTGGACTAAGAACAGGTCGAGAAATGGGTCTATACCTTTGAAAATCTGCTCCTAGCTGGCATGTTCATTCGGCACTGCAGCAGCTCCTAACGGGTAGGCTAGAGTTTCTATATATATATATATATATATATATATATATATATATATATATATATATATATATATATATATATAATTAGACTGCAAGAACAAATGATGGCAGTAAACACTGTCACAAATAGGTATGCCCATCTGATGTTACAATAAGGGAACCAAGACTAGCTGCTTGGTTTGGTTCCCTTTCCTGTCATAAACACACATCATGCAACATATCATTAACAAAGGACCTGAACCACATTTTGAACAGACTTTATTGAATACGATTAAATAGAATATGTTTTACTTGTAGCATCTTAATTATATACCTTTTTCATGATAAAACTAAAGGAAATGTTATTCCAATATGAATCAGACTATATAAAAATGACCTTTAAAAAATTCAAAAACAAACTATCTTAACTGACTTAGTAGGAAACAAGACCTGGGGTCTACAGCCCCGCTAGCAGCACTGTGAGGCTGTGCTTTGGGCTAAAAGCTAATGTCAGCATGCTAACACTGACAATGTTAACATTGCTGATGTTTAACACATATCATGGTCGCCGTCTTAGTTTAGTGTGTTGTTAGCATGCGAATCCACGTGCCAATTCATGTGGTAGATGTCAGGATACTTTATGAAACTTAGGTTCTAAATTGCTACTGGAGGCACCAGAAATACAGGTATAACATTTTCACATGCAGTGCACATACTACACCTCTGCAATGGCGCTTGTGAGTACGGGTGAATCACCTGCTCAGGAATAGTCCCTACACAAAAATCAGTTTTTGATTTCAAGAAAATGACTTATGTAAGGGACTTTTAATTACCTTTTGTAACATTCCAGTACAGTCCAATACATCGCCACAAACTACAGCCTCAAAACTGAACTCTGCAGTTGACGCCTCTCTGACACAGAGTTGAAAAAAAAATTGAATGCAGGTGTGTGTGTGTGTTTATTTGTTGGCTTACACTATTAGGCATTTGTATGCACGTAAAATTTTGATATGGATGGAAGTATTATACATGACGCCCCAGACATACCCTGTAATAATAGAATAGGTACCCAGTAGGTATAAAATAATACAGGATAAGTTCTTTGTAAGATCCTGGATTGTTAACTCCCCTATTCCATAACTTCACATGTTGTTCCCCAGTACCCACTTGGTATGTACTGTACTGGTACACTGTTAGTACAAAATATTACACCATAACTCTGTAGTAGTTACGCTGTACGTTGTGGGCTAAAATCTACAGCGTTACCATTCGTTGTTTAATTTGAAGGACTTGTGGCTTAAACCCAGTTCTGGATCTAAGATCTTGGTACTGTCTATGAAGCACACATGCAGGGATTTTGCATTAAAGCTAATATTGCTTGTAACTCATTCAGTGTGGCAATATTTGGCCTCCAGCTGAAACTGTCATCAGAGGCAGATTTGAGCAGTTTTAGGTTGCCAGTTGCCTTTACAGGTGTCCAGAGTCACTGCTGGCTTTATTATCTTTGAGCAAACAGCCCTGCTTACTTAGTCTAATATATGCAAATGCTAACCTGGTTGCACCTCTGACAACAGCTGATAATGGCGGTTAAGCTGCTGTTGTGTCATTTACACTGGCATCCTCTGGCTGTGAAAGAACCCTGTGAATTCACTGCACTCAAAGGCAGAAATATTCTACTACTAAAACAACACTGAAAGGTTTGTGTCCTCTTCATTAACTCATTTATTCAAGTGCGCGAACAAGGCCACTGGCTTCATCAGGCTTGCTCTACAATAACTTTACACACAAAGAACAGTAAATAAGTCTTGGTCAAACATCCACCCCACATCAATCAATCACAGGTGCATACAATGAGGGGGTGAGTGAAAAAAAGGGCTGCAACTATTTCTCTGATCACTACGTGGTGCTTCTATCTATACAAACATAACAGCTGAAATACTACTGTTTCAAAGAGATCACTGTGCTGTATGTCCCACAAATTGTCTACAAGTGAAAAATGAAGTACATGGTGATTCAGAGTGGTCTGTTTTAGAAAGCCAGATATGGACAATTTCATAGTTAACCTCTTAACTATAGATGATTCCACTGTGAGGCAGAGAAGTGTGCTTCAGCAGTGGACTACTTGCATGCAGAGTGCTGACACAACCCATCTTGTATAATCTGAATAAAAACAAGTTAAGTACTTTATCACATCCAAAATATAGCAACAGAGGACCAAATACAGCACTAACATTTTTAGAGCACAGAGCAAAATACACATTTTGGCAAGAAAAGCTATCACTGTGCTGACATGCTGGATCAATGGTCTGAGAATTTGCAAAAAAATAAAAAAAATAAATAAGAAATACCTTTATTCACATCTTTTCTTATTTGATTATTGTATTATGTTGTACTATTTCTATTGCTTGCTTTATATTCTAACAAGAAGCATTATGTGGCCACCCAGAAAACTGCTTGGTTTCATATAAGCAACTATTCAGCTAACACATACAGTGAATTTAATCTCTTTAAATCATGTGAAATAATGCAGAGACTTGCTGAAAGAACTAATTTGTGTGCATGCTTTAAAAACATACCGGTACTTAGATCATAATGACAATGAAGTCAAAATTAGGGTAAAATGTTTATCTTGTGCTCACACAGCAGTATTTGGTCTTGATAAAGAAAAGTGTGGCTTTGAAATATCTTTTTGTTAAGTTTTCTAAATCTGAACCCAACCTCCACCCATCCCTTCAGCAAATCCCTGGAAAACACAGTTTAGAAAAGGTTAACTACCCTTATTAAATAAAGCCATACTGAAGTATAAAAATCCTGACAGAAGCAGGTTACACTGTGAAGTGAAGCAGTAAGCGCCTCTGGAGGCTCAGCATCACATGACCCAGGAGGATTAGCATTCTGCCAACACACCACAAACTGTCACACCCTGAGTTTAGCAAGAGGGAGGAATCACATTTGATTTCACAGGCAGCACAGAAACATCTGTGTGAGAAAAAGCTTGTCTTTGACCCTCCACAATCTGATCAGATTCTGACAAGAATGTGATTGTCTGAAAGCTGACATCTTGTTTGTTCGCTCTTAAAACAAGGTTTGTTCCACTGATAATAAAAACCAAAATAATGTATTTGGAAATCTGAGTGTAGCTAAAACCTCTGGTGACAATCTGCCTTTGGTTCTAAGAAGTTACACAAAATGCACTTTGGTTTGAGCAGGAGAGGTCAAGAGGATCCAGGAGCATTCAGTTGGCTGTTGATATACATGAGTTTCAGTTGACAGTTGGTCGACAAGTGGATTATATAAATTAGGTTTAGAGTTCCACAAGGTTCTGTGCTTGGACAAATTCTATTTACCTTATATGCTTCCTTGAGGCAATATTATTAAGAAGCACTTTCATTATTATTATATCTATCGATGAAGCCAGATCAAACCAATCAATTAGTTAAACTTCAAGCATCCCTTGAGAAACTGGAAACTGGATGACCAGCAATTTTCTGATGTTAATCTCAGACAAAACTGTTAGTTATAAAGTTATTGTACTTGGCCCCGAACACCTCTGAAACACTATCTAAAGATATAGTTTCACTAGATGGCATTGCCCTGGCCTCCAATGACACCATAAGGGATCTTGGAGTTATCTTTGATCAGGATATGTCCTTTAACTCCCACATAAAACAAACTTCAAGGACTGCCTTTTTTCA
The DNA here is from genome assembly GCA_008360985.2 of Macquaria ambigua. Lineage (NCBI taxonomy): Eukaryota > Metazoa > Chordata > Actinopteri > Centrarchiformes > Percichthyidae > Macquaria > Macquaria ambigua. The sequence goes on along the minus strand of VMKM01000907.1, from coordinate 180 downwards.
TTTACGTGACATTGCAAAAATCAGGCACATCCTGTCTCAAACAGATGCAGAAAAACTAGTCCATGCATTTGTTACGTCTAGGCTGGATTATTGCAACTCTCTATTATCAGGCTGCCCCAATAAGTCCCTTAAGACTCTCCCGCTGATCCAGAATGCTGCGGCACGTTTACTGACAAGAAC